>VYZW01030732.1:6546-23662 GCA_013401315.1 Balaeniceps rex | reverse complement strand
TTCACTGGGGACTGTTTCTGTGTTTTATATTCTGGTTGCCTGTTCAAAATAACCCAAATTTAAATAATTCCAGAAGGAACTGTTTGAGCGGAACAAAGACTAAATGGAGGTAATACTACAAGAGAGAAATATTTTTATATTCATTTATTTATACCCATGTTTAAGTTGTAACCCACTGAGCAGAAATGTGTGAATGTCAGGGCCTGTTACCTTCATCTCAGACTTTTCATTCATAACCAGACTGCAATGTCTGGTGAGAGGAAATGTGCACAGTACTGAGGATAAGAATCTTTGGAAGTAAGGGAAAAACTGTTAGCTCTTAGCTACAAGCCCTGGGTACATTTCCTCTTATGGCCAATACAATAATTTTATATGCTGTAGTTCTCTTGATTTATACATTTATCATTTGTCATCTCAGCGAAAGTGACCACAGAACTGGGGGGGTGAGAACAAAACCCAAAACCTAGAGTGATTTTTATAGGAACTTGAATTTAGAGGAATTTGACATCTCATCTCAGTTTGGGAGGGGGAAAAAAAAGGTCAGTTCGTCCTCAGCTGAAATTTTAGGCAGGATAAGAAAGATGTAGAAGGTGTAGAAAAGTGTCTCCCTTACAAATACCAAATTCTGTTGTCAAGGCTAGGTTAAAACTTCTGCCCTGTGACTGAAACCTTCAGTGTAATTCTTCTTCATATCAAAGTTAAAATCAATACATTGGAAGTAAGAGCTGGAAAAACAAGTCATAGTTTGGCAATTTTACAGTGGTTTACTCTGAGGTACTTGTGAGCTATTTCCTTCTTTGGCTATACTATTTTTCATGATGGTTGGTTGATTATTTTTGTAAGAGAAAAATAATCTATGATTCGAAGATAGGCAGGTAACTGATGCTTTTCTGCAGCTTTGTTTGAGTGCAGCTATTAAAGTACTAAAGAAATTCCCATCTTCCAAACTAACTCATTGCTAAAAGTTAGAATAATTCATGCTGAAATTTCTCATAAACTTTTTAAAAATGTCCTTGGACTGCTATAAAAGAACATCTGAAAAACTATTAAGACATGTTTTCAGTTTATTTAAAAATATTTCAGGTAATTATTACCTGAATGTAATATATAGAAGAGTTAGAAACTAACTGATAGAACCAGTGCCAAAATAGCTTCCCAAATCTGCTTCAAAATTATGGACATAAGATGAACTGTTCTTCTTAAATAGTATTCCCAAATGGTATTTCTTTTGTATTCTCTTCCTCCAGCATGCCTGTTTTCCTTCTAAAGGGCATATAGATTTTTTTTTTTTTCCCCTTCTATGGTGTATGGCTTTTTTCTTTTTTTAATCCTTTGGATTGGCAATATTTATACTGCTGTAGTCAGGTTTGAACTAGCAAACTTTCCTGGGTGGATTATATAAGAAATTATTTCTGTGCTATGCCGTGGTCTTTGGTGCAGTTCTTTGCTTACCACAATTTACGGAAAAGAGAAAAAAAATCTCAACTGAATTACACTTTGTGCATTTTAGCCAGCAGAGGGAGCCAACATAAACCCAATGGCAATCGCAGAACATTTTTCAGTTGACAACAAATAATGTTTACACATTGGAAGGAGACTTCATAAGGTATTTTATAGTCTGTACTGATTTATACATAAATTTTAAGGGGAACAGATGTGAAAACATAGGAATTGCTCCTCTAATTTAGTAACCTTGTTCCAATGGAGGCCAATACCAGGTTGTTCAGATGGAGAAATGATGCTCTCATCAGGCTCGTTTGTGCTGACATCTGACAACTATAAATAGGGAGACTGCGAAGAAGTAGTAGTAGGGATACATCTTTATTCTCCATTGAAATGTTTTGAGTGGAAATGGCAACTTTTTTGTTAGGACACAATGGAAAACTGTAAATATTCCAATTAAAATAAGGACTGCTCCTCCAAAGCAGTATATATAATTGCAAAAAAAAAACCATTGCCATATTGTAACTTCATAGTGTTTATATCCTGAAATGTAAAGACTCTCGTCCCAGGTAATAGAAGCGTAGATTTTCTCTTATGCATAAAAATAAATACTTCTTTCCTCGTCTGTTCATACTTGTGTACCTTGGCCATATTCTTTCTGTATTGTTTAAAAAAAAAAAAAGTTGCTTTTATCCTTTTCCTTATACTTGCAAGACTAGTGTCATTAGGTTTGACTTTTCCAGAATCCTGTGTGTTACTGCAGCTTTGGACACTGTGCTTCTGGGCTGACATTGTATCAAAGGAAAGTTCCTTCCTGTCTTCGGTCACTTTGTTTTTTTCCTCATATGTAAAGGAATTTAAATAAATTTATAGTGTTCCAGGGATCAGCCTATTATATAGCATGATTTGGGGCATTTTAGTATGTGTGAGAATATTTGTGTATGTAACTGGGCGTGATAATAGCAATGTTTAGCTGGGCACTGAGGAACAAATATTTAAAAAGGCTTAAGTTGCCTAGGAATGGTACTCTTCTTAGCCCTCTGCAACTTCAGGATAGGCTCGTCCAGGGGTGATACAAGACCCTGAAATCAGCCTCTGGAAATCCCCTTTTCTGTGTGTTTCTTCTGATTTGGGTGATGCTCTTCGGTGCCTTAGCCGGTGAGAATTAAGGCTTGGGAGAAGGAGTCAGTGACTCTGTAGCCAGGTGAGATGGACGTGGAGAGTTATGGATTGGTGTGTCCGTCCCTCTGACTGAGGGCATTTATCTCCTATCATGTAAAAACATGTGTGAGTCAGAGGGAATTTGGGATTTCCTGGATGTTTTGAGATAATAGTATTGGAGATCCATGCAGCTTTCTTCTGTAGGTGGCACATGATGAAATAGAGGGTGGTGGTTTTTTGGCGTTTTTTTATCTTTTTTCTTAGGATGGACATCTATCACACATCTCCCTGCATGGATCCATGCTTCTGCCATCTCTTGATGATACCGCTGTGGGCTAGCAGTTGCTGTACCCGCATCATAAGCACATCTAGGCATGGGAAAGTGGGGCAGGGTGCCTGCATTTGGTGAGACACCCAGCTCAATAAGCAGTATGTGCATCACATCAAGTTTCAGGTGCTGCTTCCTCTGGGATGGTGTTTGGGATGTCGATTGTGAGCAATGCATCAGTCCCAAGGAGCCTGAGAGATGACGGGAGTAGGGAGGAGCGTACAGGAGCAGGGGTACCTGAACTAGATCCACCGTGTTAAGAAAAAGAAGAGGAGTGTTACTTTGCTAGAATATTCTGAGGCGAATTTATTCCTGAAGCTGCAGTTTGGCTGAGTGGTAGGAATAAAGGGCCTGGCTAGTTCAGGTGGAACTGAGTTCACTCTTGCGGATATCTACCGAGTTGTGAATGTTGTATTATTCAGTATTTTCCTAGTCGTGTATAAGTCATGCCATAATAAATAGCGCTTCACTGGTCTGTGGACCCACATTGTATTCTTTGTTATTTTTAGTTCAAAACTCGACAGCGAAGGGCATCAGAAGGTCTGTGAGATTTTCATAGTGGTCCATGGTTTAGAAAGTCTGGAAGCTGCTAGTGCATCTTTTATTGCAAAGGCTTTATATAAAATATTTTTTCAAACTTTGTCTTACTTTGTCTCATCCAGCTAAGAAAAAATGCAACAATGCTTTTCAGAATAAAGCAGTTAGAACTATTCAATGTGATATTTAAATTGTGCAGGAAAGAAAAGAGCAAAACATCTACAAGTGTATTTGGGAAGTTTAGGGTGCTTAAAAATAAAGGAATTTCTATTGCCACAGGAACAGAAGGCTGAGTCCTATCATATACGTCTCATTGTAACTGAGATCTGTGTAGCAGTGTTGCTTTTAATTTGCTGCTCGAAAACATCTGTATGGTTTTCCCTTAAATGTGGCGATGATTTTGGTTTTTTTCAGAAACACTTTGATTAAGTTAAAACCAAATAGAAATAGCCTTTCTTCACTGTAATTGGAGGACTGAAAACTGAAGGATCCAGAAATTAAGGTGACCACCTGCAAGCTTGTTGCTTGAAGTGATTTTTGTCATTTTCTCCCAAAACAAATGCTTATTGATATGCGGTAAAGAGCATTCTGTCATGCAGACGATGGGCTGTGTATCTCTTTGGCACCTGAAACTGCCTGGGTAGGGGTGGAGGTTTACAAGTTTCATCGTCTTGGAGGCTGATTGGGACTGGCATTAGGTTTTCTTTTTGATGAGCTATCTTCAAGTGGCATCATCTTCATCATTCTTGATCCATTGGTTGAGTGTTACAGCACATTTAAAATGTTGTGGAAATGGTTTGCTATTCGTAAGTGGATCTAGAGTGCAGCTCTTTGTTTATTTATAGGGATATTTATCAGGGCCAGTGAGTCAAAATGTATTCGGTGTGGCAAGGTTGAGTGTTGCCACATGCAGATCCTCATGTAGAGCTAGTCTTAAGTGCCAGTTTGTCTGTGAGGGTAAGTACATGAGCATTATGTATTCATTATCTTAATTGCTGGTGTATGCATGACTGGCAGGAGGAATACACAACTGCATTGTGGAAAGACAGGATGCAGTTACAGATCTTTCTGATCTGAAACCCACTATGAATGCCATCCTGTAAAGAGACACTTAATCTTGGACTGAATCCTAAACATATGGATAATGAAGTGATTTGAGATTAAAAAAAGTCTGTCAAGTGACTGAAGAAATGTTGGGGTCTTTATTGAAATCACACATGCGACGTCTGCTCTCCGTGCCAGGTTGAGAAATACTGTGAAGTGCTTTTAAAGGAGCATGGCTCCGTTTGTTCAATTAAAACCCAGTGTCTTCTGGCCATTACATGTTACCAAATTTGACTTTATTCTTATTATGAGCTAAAATTGTGAGTAAATGTCATGCCACATGGTAAGGTCACTTTGATTCCTTTCTGCCTTCTCCTTTGCAATGCGGCATCAGTCAGATATGCTGATAGATCCTGGTAATTATTATTTTTTCTGACTTCTGCATGATGACACAATATTCAATGTTTTACACACCTTCACTTAAAGAAAAAAATTCTTGTCCTTACACTAGACAGACACACAGGTGCTTGATTGCTTGATTTATGGCTACAGGAAATTTATTTTCTGGTAGTAGTAATGACTGATCATATTCAATACAATAAAATAGTGCATTTTATTTTAGTCTGCACTGAAGGAATAAATACACATGAAATTGTGGCATCTTGGTTGTGTCAGTGTTTTATGCAAGACAGTCAGATTTTTTTTTTTTCCCCTCTCCATTTGCTCTCATGTGTGCTTGAGAAGAACTGACATCAAAAATGAGAGACTGTAGGTGATTCTTCATTTTATTCAAGCTTTGACTTTCCTGGCTTTATGTATATAGAAATGTTGAAGTGTTTCTAATCCAAGACATGTACTTAGCACAGTTCAATCATTGTAATAGTGAAATTGGTGTATCATTTTAAAGCTGCTCATATTGACATAGCAATGTCAGTGAATGGAAAGAAGGGAATAAATTTTAATACAACTGTAAGGCATCTTTTTTTCTCAGTATAACCCTTCCACAGCTGTGCTGGAGTTGACTGGAGCTGATGGAGCCTTTATGGAGAACACCAAAGTGCCTCTTGGTGCCTGACTGTAAGGGGGGCTGTTTTCTTGCTGCTACCTGCCTTTCAGGGGACACCCCTAAGGCTGTGCTTTTGCAGCCTGTGCAGACTGGCGTAGATTCACGCCTGTGCCAAAAGTGGCCCAGCCCCACCCCACGTGCCAGCATGTCTCTTGGTGCTGCCAGTATGCTGATAATTGATTACTGAGCTGAATTTGACCGTTTTCATGTCCCTCAGCTTCTTCCCTTCTCCTGGGTTACTTCTCATCCAGATCCACCTCCCAGCTTGGCTCAGTGCACTGCTGCATGGACACTTGTCCTGGCATGGAGAAGGAGATGGTGCATATGGCTGGTTTGGCAGGATGAAGAGGCCGGCAGGTTAGAGGGCTGGGGTGAGACTAAATGTGTTTAATGGCTCTTGCACGTATTTTATTGCCACATCTGATATAATCTACTAAAATATAATTTTGCTTCAGACAGTTATTGCAGTATCAACATTTCAGGAATAATACAGTGATAAGGAAAAGTACTTCTATGTACTTGTTGATAAAAATGCTGTATTTTAAAGGCAGTGTCCAGACTATCTGTTCTTTGCAGTGGTCTGAGGAACCAGGTTTAAGCTGGGGGGTGAGGGGAGGAATGAAGGGGAAAAGCAAGAAGGGAGTTTCATGTCCTAAAATACTGCTGATGGGGAAAATAACAAATACATCTTCTAATGTGTAAATACAGTGTATTCTAGTCCAAAGGGGGAAAATCTCTGTGGCCTAAAGGGTGTTTCTGGCTTACTGAGAGTAGGTTGTTCAGTCAATAGAAAGAAGAAATAGCTACCTGTAGAGTGTAGTTCAGAGCAGGAACCTAATTTAGCCACTCCAGGTTCCTGTCTGAGGGAGCCTGTGTCTGCCCATTGACCACTGGATGAGCCTGAGATGATTAGCTTCCTTCGGCTAATGCTGGCCTCTGTGAATACTCCCTGGCTTTCAAAACCACATGCTGGATGACTGATCTGCACTGCTGACAGTAAATTAGTTACAGGGTGGGTAACGTCTGCTACTTCCATGCCAGTAGGAAGAAAGGGGTTTAATCTTTCAGGTGAGCACTTGAATAAAGAATCTGTTGTTTAAAAGTGTAATACCTAGTTTTGTCAAGCTGCTGCTTTTTGATTAGTAAAGGCATTTTTGTTAGACTGATGGATAATTGTTTTATTCAGTATTTCTCTTTTTCCTTTTTTATTTTGCATTTTTCCGCAGCTCACTAAGGAGATTAACTTGAGAGGTGTTTTCTCAATCTGCCAGCCAAGTCTCCTTCTAACTAGCAATACAAAGTTAAATGCTACTGATGAGAATTTTTTTTTTATTCCCTCAATCCATTTTGCTGCTAGTTTGTGTGCTATCTAAACTCAGACTCCTTCTGCATGCATTGTGTCTGTGTGAAACGTGCTAGAAGCTAGTCTTAATTAATTGTGCCCAGCATTTGTAGGCTACCGGAGGTTCACTTGAACTGGTTTTGGAGCATTTAGTGCATTGAAGGCATCAAACTGCAATTAAAATGACTTCTGTGGGCATCCATGAGTTGTTAAGGTTACACACTGTTCGTGGCATCTCCTGAGTAAGAGCTAGTTATGCTGGGAGGCTTAATGTGAAGAAAATCTTAATGCATGTTTTTTCCCTCTGTGTGTGCTTGCTTGACCATGGGAAGGTGGAGGAAGAGGGGTAAGAAAGGCCACTAGAAACGCTTTGACAATTAGCTCTCCCTACCCTCCAGACTTAACACAGTTGGGTTTTGTACAGCTGTAAGGATTTCCAACAAAAATTCTCTTTACAGTGTAAACCTGCCTGCTTGTCTCCCCAAGACACAGAGCCTCTGACGATGTGGCTTAGCAGAGTGTTTTATTGGTCTCTCTGAGAGGATGTAGGTTTACTGGTATGTACCTGTCTGGGATCGCCTGGCCAGAAACGTACGGGGATGTACAGGAAACAGAAATCTTCAACTTGCAGCAGATGTGGTAGAGAGCAGCCTCTGCATGAAGAGCAAGTCTGTCACATCCTAAATACAGCCTGCCCACATGCTTTGTAATTTATCTGGAAACCCCAGACCAAGACCATGGATCCTTAAATGCCCCATAGACAAAATTCTTGTTCATGGAAAGGTGCTGTGTGTGGGGAAAATGTAGGAAAATGGTAGTCCTTAGATGAATAAACGGTACCCAAGGTGAATCAAATATAAGCAGCTTAAGGTCTCATTAAACTGCCAGGTTTTTTTGGTTTGTGGTGGGGTTTTTTTGTTTTTTTTTTTTTTTTTTAAAGTTCATTTGATTACAGCTTTTAAAAAGTGTTGGGTTTTTTGGTATTTCTTTTACATCATTCAGTTACTAAAAAAAGTTGAAGCTGTGATAAATGCCATTGTGTATTGTAGTTTTGGGGATGTAGTTTACTGTACAGTGTACTTTGTTCTGCATGATAACTTTCAAAGTAACAGAATCAGGAAAAAAAAAGAGATGTTTCTGTTACAAATTAATATTTTCCTGTAGCTAATCATATTATTTGAAGATATGGTACAGAAATAAAACAAATCTTACTCTTTGAATATTTCTGTTCTTGTGATGATTTATCTCTGTTTAGTGAACAGAATTTGTATAAAATCACAGTCTTTACATTTGTTTTTCATGGTGCAGACTTAGCAGGTAAGATTCCCACTTAAATCAATAAAACTTCATTCCCGGTTTTTGTTTAGAAAGTCATTGATGCAAAACCCTGGTGTTTTTGTGGTTTTGTTCTAGTTGTTCTCCAGCATTGAAGACGGTGAAGGCTTACAGTTGTTTGAGCAAGGTCATCGCACTGCACACAAGCAAGAGTGTCACACCATGGAGGCAGTGAGGCTGGTGGAGTTCAACCTGAAGCAAGTGCTCACAAATCTCATGACTCACATTTTTGGTGATGGTAGGTTCTTGCACCTTTTTTCCTGGACTGCTGATGGCTGTAGGCATCCGGACTTTTGAAAAACATTTTGCTACATAATAAAACCAGGAGGTTTAGGGGTGATGTTGACAGCTGGTATACTGAAACAGCCATGTGGGTTTTTTTCTAGTGAGAGTTAACAGTAATTTTAGGAGTCTTCATTCATATTGTTTACTATTAGATTTTTGTCTTAAGTTTGTTCAGAGTTCCATCCCAGTGTCTTTTAATGTCAGAGTAACTGGCTATGGATTCACCTTTCAGCTGTAACCTGTATTTATATGTTATTGTTCTTTAATACTGTTAATCCACACCTTATAAAATTATTTAGCACAGCCCAAGAAGCCACACATGCTCCTCTCTTGGTTTTCCTAAATACTGATGCACACAACACTGTGCACACAACTGGTGCACACAACATCAGGTTTTTGTGAAAATGTTTTGGTATGCAGCGTGTTGGGGTAATGTAGTGGGCATGAATACAGGTAGGGACACGTGCCAGGCCTAACCACAGGCACTCGTCTGGCAGATACCATGTGTTAGTGTAAACGCGGTGTACCTATTGGTGTGAGTCCTGCGAGGAGAGGCAGCTCCAGCTCCGGCACAAAGCTGCATGGGACCCCCTCTGCTTCGTCCTTGTGGGCCTCCTGTGTCCCCGGAGGGACAGAGCGTGGCTGCGGCATCACATCTGGGGGTGCATCAGAACTTGGGTGCTGCTGGGGAGGGTGCAGGGCAATGATCACAACTTGCACCAGCAGCACTGAGAGGACAGGAGAAGGGAAGGGGTACGTATGTGCACGTGCTGCTTTGCTGCATATGCACACAAAGTGCCTTGAGCATTTCCCTTGCACAAATAAATTAAACCTTGCAGCTGAGGGGAGACGGTGTTTGCTAAGTTCGCACTAAGCTGAAAAATCATTGGGTTTCGGTACTTAGTGGAATGAGGAAGGGTAATGGATGTCTCTGTATACGAATGAAATATCCTCTCCTTGGAAATACCTGCTTTCAGTTTCAGGAGCTGAATTTATAAATGGCCTGAGTCAAAAATGCTTTGTTAATGCTATTTCCTGGCAAGGAGGCTCCTCTGCTGAACTGATTCATTTTTCTGTTGAGGAAATACTAGATAGTATTAGAATACACGGGGTATCCTGGCTACTTTCAAAGTTCTTTTAAGATGTCCACTGCATTTAGAGCAGTAGTTCCAAGAGTGGATTGATAATGGTAGCAAGTCCTATATGTCTGCTTGAATATTTTTCTGAACTTCTGAAGTTGAATTTACAGCAAACCAAACTTTTACCAGTTTTTGTTCTAGTCCACCTGGACAAATTTTTTTTTTTAAGTTCCTGAGTTCAGATTTTCTTGTGGTTGTATTTTAATTAACAGTGGCCTTTTGCAACATGCAATTGGGATCAAAGTGAGTAATAGCAAGAAGGATGTTTTTAGATCAACCTCATATGCTGAGGGTGTTGTTTAAAGTAAGCAATTTCTAGGAGTTTTTAGTGATAACTGAGACTGCAGTGAGATCCTTCTCTAACTGTTGACAGGTGCTGCACTTTATGCTTCAGTATGTTGGCTATTACTAGTTCTTCTACAGTCCACACAGTAGCTAGAAAGACATTAAAAAAATACATTCCTAAATGATTGTAAACCTACAGACTAAAAGTAGGTGCCACCTTCTTACTGTAGGGATTTTCTATTTCTATGCCCCTAATATTTTTCCTGAAATACAAAGACAAGATATAGTTAGTGACTTAAATTTAATTATCTCCCCCCACCCCCTTCATGGAAATATTAAGCTCTCTCCCCATCACCTTCTTGATCTTCTTGTAAGCTGTCAATACAAACAGGAAGGTAATATTTGAAGCAGCAAACTTCGTGCTAGGCACTAGACATATGAGGTGGGTGTAGTGCAAGTGACCTGGGGCACACATAATTAAATTTGTCTTTTGACAGCTGTCATCTTTTAACTTTCATTTTACTCTTCACTTTACACAATACTTTTGATAACTTTTTTGTCTCAGCTCCTGTAGATTTTAACTTAAAGTTTAAAATGTATTTTACTGCATTTATTGCTCTTGGAAAAATTCTGTATTTTTCCTTCGTGTGGATATTCCGTAAGGCCCCATGTTCTCTTAAAAGCAAAAATTTCATTCCTTTTATACTTCACATCAGTTGTATTCTTTACAGCCTGTGCTGTCAGCAGAATATTGCAGTGAAGTTGCACATCTTTTCTAGCAGGATAGCATGATCATAGCTGCAGTAAGCTACTGAAATGTTGCATTGTTATACAGTCAACTGTTATTCATAGGCAGATTGTTTGGATTGCAGGTTAAGTCTACCGTGAATGCACAGACATGCAATTTAGTTTTGCGTAAACTAGCTTAGGCCTGAAGTCCTGGACTTGGATAGCTGTGCTTCTCTGTGAATTTACCAGCTCAGGGTGATGATAGATTGAGGATCTCTGCAGGAAGGTCAGATCACTGACTTTTTTTTTTTTTTTTTTGGTTGTATTTCAGATATGTATTGCACTAGATTAGCTTACAGTAAAAGTAAAGTTTTGCTTTACCTGACTCATGCCACACTATCTGGATACTTTAGTGTTGACTGCACGTGCCCGTAAACAATATAACAAAAGTTGCTTAAAGATCACTAGGTTGTCATGAGGAAGGTCAAAGACCTCATAAAAATCTGCACCTGCATTTATTCCCAAGGTTTGTCTTTTTTGTCTTCCTGGCTTTGCCAACAGGCAAAGGAATGATGGATATTAGAGGGAGGGAAAGATCTGGAGCATGCAATCAATGGTCTTAAATACTTGACAACATAAGATGGTTCTTCTTATGACATTTTCTAGTGGTATGCCATGTCTGATTTTGCATTCTACAAGTGATGGTCTTTCAGTTTCTTTCATGAGATTTTGCTGTCAGGAAGCTATTTCAAGTATTACGCTTAAAGATCACCTTTCTTAGTTTTCCTCTATTACCTGCAGATACAGTGCACACTTAAAATCCACTATTTGAACTTACACCTCCATCTCCACATGCAGATCTGTCAGTGTAGGCAGTCTGTTCTGTCTCGTTTTAGTTACCTTGTAATAAGGCTTTCCAAGGTTATAGCTGTCTTAGGTTTCCTCATAAAGTTAGTCAGTCAGTCAGTCTTCCCAACTCCAGTTCTTTCTCTAGCCCTTCTGTAGTTTGCCAAAAGCTTTCTGGACCCTGAGAGATTCAGAAGTAATCTTACTATAGCAAATAGCAAAGAATGACTGTGTGCTGGTTCTGTGATTTGTTGCTTTACATTAAATGGCCCAAAATTCACTGCTGTCCCATATTTATCTACCCAGTTCCTAGGCACTGGTAAGGGAAGGCAGGCGGGTGAGTAATGCTGTGCTTTGACTGGTGGCTCCGCCACTGGTGGTGCTGACTGAACAGCCACTGGATGTCTTTTAAATCAAACACGTTGTTTTGCTCTTTCTTCTTCTTAACTCTGTTGTACTGATATCTTCTTCGAGTGTGTGGAGATCTATGAGTGTAAGGAGTTTAAAAAAAAAAATCATTTATTGAGGACATAATGGCCTGGCTAATAATAATGTGAGCTAACATAGGTTTATGGGCAGCCAGCTCCTGTCTGCTGCAAGTGAGATGAATTAGCTGAAACAATGAGGTGCAGAGTACTTAAAAATCGACACACCCCTCAAGTGGCCACAGCTCGATACCTTCTGTGCTCCCCAGCACCCGCCCTGCGCCCCTCTCCTTTTTCTCCCATAGACTCCTTCTCTGAAAATAATCCTCACAGCAACAAAGAGAATTTCTGGTCAGCGAAGACCATCTGGGTCTCTGGCTTTGTTGCTTCTGTGCTGTAGCGTAGCAATAGGCTGCTTTAATGTGTTGTGGTTTTTTTTCTTTTCTTTCTTTTTTAGTGCCTTTGGTCAAGCCTTTTTCATTATGAGATTCAATTAGGCTAGCACCGACAGATATGTGTTTAGCTTAATATCTGATAACACCATTATTTTTGAGTGCAGGCTATGACCAGTTCCTTACCTGGATTCAGTACTCAGACATAACAATAACTATTCGCTTTTTCCTTACTTATTGGAGATGCGACACATGAGTTACTAATGGACATGTACCCACTGGAAGGACTCCCGTGAACACTGTGAGGCTGTGGAATGAGCAGGTGTCCTCTGCTAATAGAAATCACCTCTTTGAACTAGGGAAATTACTGAGTTTGTGTCCAGTGATCAGTCTTAGGTTAGATTCAGCATTGTGCTCTTTTAAGTGCCTCTGTTTTAAGACAGATAAGCATTTCTTGGCCTCCTAAAATTTCTAGAAAAGATCTTTTTTTCCAGCATTTCATAGGCTGTATGTAAAGAAAGAAATCAGGTCTAATCAGGTAAATTATATAGCACTACAGAAAGACTAATCTTCGTAATCCTTTTAAGTCTTTAGTGGTTTAATTTGCTGAGTGTGAGCAATGCCCTTTAATTCCTTGGGAATATATTGAGCACCAAGACAATATTTTGTATCTAAATAATAAATGTACCCATTTATTCTGTGACAGTCTATAGAAATGCAGTTAGAAGGCTTAATCTTGCCAAAGGCTGAGCACCCTCTGCTTTTCAGTAAAGTCTTCCAGAGGTAAAAGTCTGAAAGAACACTTGAATGTAAACTAGAGAGGTATTCCCAATTGTCCTGGCTACTGTATGAATAAAATTATTGTGGTATATGGGATTAACTATTAATTTAGAGAACAGCATGAACGTGAGAGTTGTTTCTTCACTGTGAATTTGTTTTGTTTTATTTGGATTTTTGTTTGTTTGCTTATTTGCATTTAAAACAAAAGCCTCTTAAGTACTAATATGCATTAAAATTAAAAATTAAAAAAGAGCTTTAAATTCATTTTTTTACCTTTTAAAATTTATTTTAATTAAGAAATCCTTTTTTCCCTGACCTTCATTTTGAAGTAATCAGAGGATTAAAAAGAAACCGTTATCTGAATGTTGTTACTGAACACTAAACTACTTGAACATTCAATGTCATTCTTGCTGCAGTTGCAAATTTTGCTAGCTAAATGAAGATATTTTATATGTGCATGGCTTTACAGTGAATTCAGAGTTGTACAGCTCTAGGACTAAAAAGGCATTTGCACCAAGATTGGGAAATTAAAAAAATGTTTTCCACACACCATACTGTTGTATACACATGACTTTTTTAATCTGTGTAATTTTTTTTGTTGTTATGCACACAAAAAAAAAAGCAACAAAGTGATTGCTGTAAGTCACAGTACAGTCATGAATGGTATAATTGCTAATAACTTCCAGTTTTCTGAGTTCTGCGTGTAAAATTATCAAAACACTTTTTTTATCATTCATATAACTTCCTGAGGTTGATTTTTGAGAGGAAAGAAAATCTACAAGTATCACTGTGTTTGTTTTGAAACCTGCCTCTCCCTTTGAAAGTTCATAGCATCAAGAAAAGTTCCCCGTAACTATTAGGTATGTTATGTTTTGGCTATGTACGTGCACTTTTGTTATAACTTATTGTTTCGGTTTCTGTAGCCACATTTAATGTTTCAGAAGTAATCAAACAAAATCTAATCCTTGAAGCTGCACAAAATGTTTTAATTTGAAAAACTCTCAGTATGAATCATGCAATTTCATGTTTTAAGTTCCTTTTATGAAACGAAACCAAAAAAGCCTGAAAAATCAAACCAGGGGTGTTAACAGTTACTATCACCCAAACAACCTTTGCTGTGCCCTTTAGTTTCAAAACTGTACCTGCCTGCTTGTTAATGATCCTAATGCTGATTAGCATTTGGCTTAACTGAAGAGAAAGATGGGCTTGGGATTAAGGCATTAGCCCACAGAATTCACAGTTCAATTCTCTTCCGAGTTTTTACAGTTCATGTTTCTGAGACTTTTTTTCCCTGACACCTAACGGCTAGAAATAATTCTTTAGCGAAAGAAAGCTTGTGTAAATGATTACAAGAACTAAAACTCATCAAGTAAAATGAGGGCCTTCACAACACCTCTGCTTTTGGCAGTCTGTAGACCTTGCCTTCTTCTGGCTCTGCTGCTTTTTGATGCCAGGGGTTTCCTCGCTCTGCGCAGTGCTGCTTCAGAGGTGCTGAGCTGGGGAGCAGGGGGAGTTACCCAGTGGCACCTTTCTCTTTTGCTTCACATCCACACGAAGTTAAACTCTCGTCTCCTGGGTCCAGAGCACTCTGTCTGTGTTGGTATACAGCATACTTTAATAATGTACAACTCTGTGTATATCTATTTATATTTCTGTGTATTAACATCTATTTTTAACTTTCATATTTAAACATATACAGAAAGAATAGCTTTGTATTTTAAATAGGCTCTGATGGAAAAAAAATTACTTGCCTAGCTGATCCATAAAATGCTAAGTAAAAATTAAAGACACAGCTTTTCCTGTGAGGAGCAGTTAGTCATTTCCTGGTGCAGAGAATAACAAAATTACTGGCTTTCCCATGATATTGGCTCATTTTTGTTCGATGCCAGGTGGTTGCTAGAGTTTGACAAATGATTGATTTGGTTTCAAAGGGTGCTTGAATTGCACAAAGCGTTTTTCATATTAGAAAAGACATGGTCATTTTTTTCCACAAGTTTTAAGATTTATTGCCTTGCACAAATGTTGTAAATTAGTTTGTTTGCTATTTATTTTCTCTGGATTGCTGTAATTGGTGTCCGTTAGTTGAAGGACAAGTTTTACAGATGGTTGGAGGGATGGTCTTTTAAGCATACACCCCTCATATTTATTTATTTTTTAAACACTGCTACAGGACTGCAGGTCAGATGGGTAGACTGCTACTTCCCGTTTACTCACCCTTCCTTTGAGATGGAGATCAACTTCCAAGGAGAATGGATGGAGGTCCTGGGCTGCGGGGTCATGGAGCAACAGCTAGTTAACTCAGGTACTGAAACGCCTTTACTTCACTGACATCTCTATTAGCAAACACTTCCAGCGCAATCAGCTTCACAGTCTGAAATGCCCCCTTTTCTCCTGGTGAGCGCAGACATCTCTGTTCGTGGCAGCCGCCACAAATAGTCCTCAGGTGGAACGCAGCCCTTGCGTGCTGTGATTTGAGAGTAGCAATTGAGCGAGCGATCTGGAGCTTGCAAATGGAAAGCTTGCCTTTTATTTTGTGCAGTAAGGAGACAGACAGATGTCAGCTTTAAAAGAGAAGCTGACAAATTAGGGTGTGTGGCTTTTTCTCTTCCAAGAGATGTCAAGTGCATTCATAGTTACGATTTAAAAGTATTGTAAGCAAATAGCGTCCCCTAATATTTGAGATATCAGAGTGCTCCTGTATCTCTAAAGTATAGAAAGAGGATATCTTGCATATTGCTATTTGGTCTCTGGGTAAATGGTAGGCTGCTTTTTGGTTTTGTTTTGTTTCTTTTCTCCTCAGGTTGGTTATTTATGAGGTTGTAAACTGCATTAAGAGCAACATCATTTATTTTAACTGAAATTATTACAGAGCAATGTGACCTGACAATTTTGCTTTCTAAAGCTTACACATAAGTACAAAAGGAGGAGAGGAGAAATTGGTGGTTTTTTTCTGATTATTTTTTTACAGAGAGACCTTTACATGCTTGTTTTTTCATTAGCTGAGAACAGGCAATTCTTTGTAAGCACAGGGTAGACTGCATGTGCTCAGACCTCTGTTGTTCAGTGTCTTCCAGTACTATTTATTAGGTATGGGAGCCTTTTGGAATATGATCAGTTTAATTCTCACAACTGTGCTTTCAGGTAGCCAAGTTATACTCAGTTGATTTTTTTTGCAGTTGGTTTACTAAGCTATTGTTGTATTTTCATGTGCTCGAAATTCTTTCTGTTGAAGTCCAAGTATCGTAACTATGAATGGCACTGCTTGTTTTCCTCTAAGTTTGCATGTATTTTAATGTGGTTATTTTCCTTTTAAAAAGATAAATCCTCTTCTAGAGTTTCTCCCCAATGGGTTAATGGTTTATGCTAATGTTGTTTCTCACTTTATTATGTTAATGGTGTGGTAAATATAGTACAGCTTCTGATCAGCCTCAGAAGTGAAAGACTACTGTGTAATATTATTTCCATCAGATATAACACACCAATGGCCAGGCTTTCTTCTTGAAAGGCTTTTGTGTTGCTCAATTCTTATGTTTAGGTTCCTTTAATGTGTGTGAGAAGAGCTAAACTGTGGCCTCAAAACAATTACTCTATGCATTTGTGTGTGTATGTGAATGAATGTGCATGAAACACCAAGGGCTTCTGCAGCGGTCAAAGTTTTCAATTTACTCTGCCTCAGCTCTTTTTCACCTTTCTGAATTATGGTCTTCAAAATTATATCCCTTCTGCACCAAAACTCTCCTAACTATTCATTGTAATTCTAATTGTGCAAGAACTCATGAATTTAGTAACTCAAGTCTAGCTTTTGAATGACTTTTAGACTTGTATTATTAAAACAAACAAACAAACAAAGAGATTCTTTCACTTTATTAGCAAGATATTTGTAGAGGGTGCAAACTTCAGTTATGGAAGTGCCAATCATTTTTCACTTAATTTAGGGAGAACTGCACTTTATGTAGCGACGGTTTTGTTTTTTCTGCTC
>VYZW01030730.1:46983-58440 GCA_013401315.1 Balaeniceps rex | reverse complement strand
AAAAAAAAAAAAAAAAAAAAAAAAGCAGCTGGTGATCTGTATTCCAACTCATTATTAGGGAAAATAGCAAAATACTGCACTTACATAAGATGCACTGGTATACATACAGCAGCATTCACTCACACAAGAAAACCTCAAGTTCATATGTAATTTCATTTTTAGAAATGAGTGCTGCAGAATTTTCATTAAATCTATTTGTAGCTGTAGATGCTAAACCTTACGAACATTAAGCCAAGTGCCTTCTAAAGTCAGATGCATAAAGAAAGCATCTATTTTGAACATCACATCTATGTGAACCTATGAGGAACTCAAGCTAAGCAAGTTAGAACATAATTTAAAAAAAAAAAAAAAAAAAAAAAAAAAAAAAAGTCAAAGGATGTCATGGAATTACAGAGTTACCCAGGGTGATCCTGTTGTATTTGCTGTTTAAAAGAAACTGAGCAGTCCATGACTAGTAGCTATTAGTCGTGAATAGTAGTGCTGTTCGTTATTGTATTTACAATATATATTGTAAATATTGTAACATACAAACCGTAACACTGGTGTTCCCTACGCCTAAGAAAAATCTCAAGAACAACCACACCAAAGTCCAACTGTTTTCTGATTTATAAGGACAAGTCTTCAGTCAGTTTTTCTACACTGTGATATATAATTTTAGCTAGAGCTGACTGTGGATCACCTACAGCCTCCTAAAAGAATCTCTCTGATTAATTAAATGGGAAATGCAAGTTTTCTGACTTGCAGAGAATTACTGTTGAAATGGTAGCATCTTTAAACATTTCTTCTCAATAAATTTGGCTGTCTATTCTATCAAAGTACAAACAGCAGTGCTTTAACAAGGTCTTTCTGTTGTACTCCTTACTTTATATTTGGAGTGGAGTGGTAGTGGAGTCACCATCCCTGGAGGTGTTCAAAAAATGTGTAGACGTGGCACTTTGGGACATGGTTTAGTAGGCATGGTGGTGTTGGGTTGACGGTTGGACTAGATGATCTAGAGGTCTTTTCCAACCTTAATGATTCTATTCGATCCAAGAACATCGTGTAGGGTTTACGTGGCAAGGTTTTGGCAGCAGAGAGGCTGCAAGGGTGGCCTCTGTGAGAGAAGAGATGGGGCTGCCTCTATCTCAGACACAGTGAGTTCCAAAACCAGACCCACCACTGAGCCCATTGGTGACGCTGGTAGTGCCTCTGTGACAAAATATTTAAGAAAGGGTAAAAAACACTGCACAGCAGCTGAGAGAGGAAGGATCAAAAAGAAAAGAGAGAAACCACCCTGCAGAGCCCCCCGGTCAGTGGAGGAGGAATGGGAAGAGGATTCCCTTGCAGCCTGTGGAGAAGACCGTGGTGAAGCAGGTTGTCCCCCTGCAGCCCATGGAGGACCACAGTGGAGCACACATCCACCCTGCAGCCCATGGAGAGCCCATGCCTGAGGACACTGCTAGCAGGCCGTAGGGGACCCGCACTGGAGGAGTCCGTTCCTAAAGAACTGTACCCTGTGGAAAGGGCCCACGTTGGAGCAGTTCTTGAAGAACTGCAACTCATGGGAAGGACCCGTGTTGGAGAAGTTTGTGAAAGACTGTATCCTGTGAAAGAGACCCCATGCTGGAGCAGGGGAACAGCGTGAAGAAGGAAGGAGTGGCAGAGATGAAGTTTTCTGAGCTGACTGCAACCCCCATTCCTCACATCCCTGCGCCACTTGGGGGAAAGGAGGTAGAAGAGTGGGGAATGAAGGAGTGAAGTTGAGCCTGGGAAGAAGTGGGGGCAGCGGGAAGGTGTTTTGAGTTTTGCTTTTGTTTTGTTTAACTGGCAATAAATTAATATCCTCAAGTCAAGTCTGTTTTGCCTGTAACGGTAATTGGAAAGTGGACTCCATGTCTTTATCTCAATCCATGAGCTGTTTCATCTTGTTTTCTCCCCACGTGCTGTTGAGGAAGGGGGGTGATAGAGCAGCTTGGTGGCGTCTGGCAGCCAGCCAAGGTAAGCCCAACAAAGCCATGAAAAAAACCATTCCAATGCAGTATACACAAACATCCATTTTACTGACAGTGTCTTCTCAAACAGCCTTAAAATGCTTTTTTAGTCGATTTATACTGCATGTTTTTAAAAGCATTTATATGAATTATGACATATGTTTGGGATAAAAGACACTGTATAAAATAAGTCTCCTCAAAAGTCAAACATATTAAACCAAAATCTTCTATGAATTGTCTAAGAACACTCTAAGACTTTTCACTACAATTCCAAGAGTTGTTGTTTTTTAAAATTAACTAAACATCAAAGTAGTATCACTACTCTGCTGCCTACTCCATTTATCACAGCAGGGAAATAGCTGCTAACAAAATCCCCAAAACCCAAAGGCAGATTCTTTTCACTCATGCTAATGACAGAGACACTGTCATTGTGACTTAACCCAGCCACCACTCATCAGACGATAATAGATCAGAGCTGCCCTCAATCCCTTGAGTATGGCATCGATTACAGATACAGAACCTTGCCCACTCTCACAGCTGGAATGTAAAGCTATTTAAAGAGAAGAGTAGTAAGGTAAAAAACAAAGTGGACACATAGATACTAAATTAATTCAAGCCAAGGTGCAAAACAACACTGCCATGCAAGTGCTCTGCTATTGCACATCATTCTCTGAAAGCAGGATGGACTGACTTAAAAGAAAGTAAGGCTATGTCTTATTTTTATAATCTGAGAAAGACAAGTCATTTTAATTTAGCTCTCATTCTGTCTTCTCAATGTTAAATGGATTAAACATTGAATTATAACCAGCTGAATACACTGAAATGAGGAAAATATTCTCTCTGCATCTGCAGAAGAGACAGCTGCTGACAGAAGCTGTTTCTCATTTCAGTAAATTGAAGCTGCAGGTGCTAAGCTGGTAACTTGCCCCCTGTCAGTGATGCAATTTTCTTTGAAACATATGCAGCTTAAATTAGATATACTAAATCTGAGTTTTAATAATATGTTTAATAAATACTGTCAACTTCAGTGTGTTTTGCCATAATTCAAGTTTATTTGTAAATAGATTTATTTGCTTATCTGACATTCAAGAATACTAATTAAGATCTCTCACTTGAGTTCCATTGAGGAGAAACTTGAAACTTTATGTATTGAGTTGATAAGCAGCAATAACACAATATTACAAGACAAGAAAAAGCAATCATTTCTGGCTGTTTACCCAGTTGCATCACGTAAAAAGAGTCAGCAATGCAAGACTGCTTAGGGAATGATCAAAAACTTTGAGGAAGATCTCATTGATACAAAGCAGAATTGACTACTACAAGGAAATATAGGGTGAATGAATTTAGAACAGCAGTTATTTTCATGGTGACAAACACAGCTAGTGGCAGATGAAAATTTTTGAAGTAGGTAAAGCAAACAAATCTTACTTGTATTTGTAACATTATAACTAGAACAACCTAGTTCCTGTGCAGATTTCATACCGGATCATTGTTGCATTAGAAGACTTGTTATATAAATTCAATCTCTGCGGCAGCTATATAGCAAACAAATATCACCCTATCTTTCATGCTGCATTTACCAGCATTACCTTTTCCACCCTTTTTTTTTTTCCCAATGAAATTATCATTCTTTGAACTCAAGCCTAAAGTATTACCATTATATGCAGATACATAGATACACATATTCAGACAGATAGCACATGTATAGATAAACTGAAAAAACCCCACCAACTAAGCATCATTCCTGAATTCCAGAATAGCAAAAGAAGCATTTTTAACTGAGAAGTTCGTTTCAATTATTATTTTTTTCTGTAGAATACACATACCTCCTCAAAATTTCTGAGTGCACCTTGGACTGTTAGCAAAAATAATCTGGTTTTATACAGGCAGGTTACACTGATCCTGAAATTACCAGCATATCTGCTCAATTTTACCCATTGAGCTCAATTCCAAGAATATATCCTTGACTATAGCAAATATTGCCATGCATTAGTGTGGTGAAAATTAACAACTAAGTACTTACGAGACAGTAATTACAACTGGGACAGTATCATGTGCAGCAAGAACTGAGGGCACTTCAAGAGAGACAGGTGTTTAGAGTTTACCATTCTTGTCAAGTACAAAAAATAAAGGGGCAGTGGGGTGGATTTCTTCTGTTCAGTGAAATGAATTCTGCAAAAGGGTACTGTATTTTTCACATTGCTTGGCCCAATACTAGATTTAATTTTACTTTGTCCTAAATTTTATTAAGCAGCAGGCTTTCATATCATAAGATTGTATTAAGCAACTATTCAGACAGAAGCTGGACAGGAAACAATTAAGGCTTAACTACTGAAAGACAGTCGATTGGAGTCTACAAACCTACTGCATGCATGTTTCTGTTAAAAAGGCTAGCAGCTGAGTAGTTAATATTGACAAGAGGTCACTTTAGCTTCTGAAGAAAATAATGTTAACTGAGAAAGGCAAAACGTTTTATTTCTCTGAGGACTTTCAGATTCCAACAATATTGCAATTGCTTACATGCAATTCACATACGAAGACTTGTTTTAAAAAAAATATATAGGTGAGAGCAATGGCCACCTGAAGGTTGCTCTTCCAGCTTTGTTAGCTTGACCTTACAGCACTTTGTAAAAATCAGCAGAGCACTGACCTGCTTTGCAGCATCTTCTTTTTGCCTTACCCCAAGTACTGCCCTCAAGAACACCACTTCTATCTAACTATGGTAAGTCATGCAGCAGTGGGAGAATTCTTTACTGGCCATCTCCAGCCACCTTGGTTTCCTTTGTATAGTACAAGGTGACTTGAACAAAGTACAAAAGCCCTTCGGAGCTGTCATTTACACATAATTGCCTTTTGTGTTTCAGTGATTGCCCTTTTTTCTCTTTTTAAAGTAGAAAGCACCTCTTTACTCTGTAACAAAAATTGCTAAAAAAAAGAAGAAAATGTCATCTTGCATTAACTTTTACTTTTGCAGTATAGCTAGCAAGGATACAAATATTATTTTAATAAGTATCCAATCCTGCCAGGTATAAGCCACCTTTTTCTGCACAACTTTGAAACAAAACTATGGACAGGTATTGTCAGTTTCAAACTCGCACTACTGAGATCTCTTAATTAATTGAGTCTCTTTCTTTCTAGCCTCTAATTCATTGAGTGCTATAAAGACTTAGAGAACCACAGAATAATAAAGCTAAGAGGGACCTGCTCAGAGGCAAGATCAGTAGAAACCCGACAAGTGTTTGTACAGCCTTTTATCAAAAGTCCCAGATTACTGAAATTGCATATCCTAGCCCAAAAATCTAATAAAAATTTCAGGTCTAACCACAATGACATCTCATCAGGCTTCATGATTCTAGCCGACCATATGGAATACACAGCTCCACTTTCTATCTTTTCATCAATTATCGTTATCTCATCATACCACAACAACCTTCCTTCTCGCCTTTAAAGCTCTTCAGAACTTACCAACCTTTGCCTGTGAATTTTATTTTGTGTCATCACTGGCCTTCACCTTCACTGAAAAACAGCAGTTCTCAGCAACTGTCTCCCTTAAAACCCTATGCTTGCCTCATCCCTGCCATCCTTCAGATGGCGATAGAAAAATCTTCTCCACAAAGTTCTGACACAATTTATAGAGAAACTGCCATCTGACTGCAGTTAGACAAACAGTATCTGCAGATGGACTACTGAATCTGTAACTTTCTTTAAAACTTCAGATGATTATTTCACCCTCCAGCTCTATTTGTTTTTCTTATCCAACTTGTCTCTATGACATAACCCCTACAGAGGATGGACTATCATATGTATCACTGCCTGTACAATGTACAGCACAGCATAATTTAATAAAATCTTCATTTCTAGATTTTCTGGCACTACCACAATACAAATATTGGCAGAACACTGAGCACCTTCTTAAATTGGTAACTAAGTAACACAAGGCTTTTATTCTCTTACCATTTTTGATGTTGGGTATAACAAGTTGCGTAGGCGAATTTCTGTTTCCGATGCCTTCTTTCTTTTGGTTGATAGTTGTGATGAAATTGCTGAAAGTGGAAAACTGATTTTTGGCTCCTCTTTCCAACCCCTGTAATTAAGATGACAGCATGCTATAAAGGGCTAATACATTACTGCAAGAGTAATCTTACTCATGAGGTATTACACAGAATACTTAAATATCTTTTATCTTGAAATCAGATTGGTAATACCTAAATAAGACATAAATAATGATTCTGCAAGTTTGTTTCAAATTGAATCAGGAGAGATACCACAGAATTCCTTTCCATTACGTTCAAAAACTCAAGTATTAATTTGCAGGATATGAAGATATCCTTGGATTACTGTGAGGAAAACACAGTATGATTAGAATGCTTTCAACAATATTCTAACTTTCTGTATCCTAATTTCTAATTACTTTTATATTCCTCACTACATCCAGCTCAGTTTAAACAGATGAAAGTGTCACATATTCCTTTTTCCTTTTTCAAATAACCCTAATATACTGAAGTAGTTTAGACAAATTTCCCAAGACTTGAAATGTGGGGCCAAAAATTCTGTGAGCTACCCTGCTAACAAAATTTAAATACTGGCTACCTGGGTAAAACCCCCAACGATTCAAAGTCATCAGCATCAGCTGCCACTGAAGAAAGGCTAGCCAACAAACATTTGTTAACACTGTGTTAAAAAAACCTGCTTGAGTACCTCTGTGTGCTGCCACCAAGGAGTCTGCACAAGCCTTTGCTAAGAAATGTTGAGCGCTAATGTGTTTTAACAGCGAACAGAAGTGAAATCACACAACAGACTTCCAAAGGATTGCGCCAATCAGTCTGTCTGACACTGAGTGCTACTCTATATAGTTATTTACTCTGGAGAATTTACAAAGCATAGGTGGGTTAAGGGGCTTGCCCAAGACGACAGAAGTTGCATGATGGAGATTTTAATTTCCATCTCAGCTCCAAGTCATCAGTTGATATCAGGCAAAGGTAGATCAACTCAAAAAAATATACACGCTCTCCCAGCACATCATGATTTTCAGCCTCACATTAACCTAAAGATTCATTGCCTTGATATCTGGTATCTGTGTGCTCAGTTAGAAAAAAAAAACGTTTTCATGCAGATCAAAACTGTTATTCCCCAAACGAGAATAAAAATTCTAGAATAATTAACGTAATATCCTATCAATTCTTTTAAACCCATACATTTCCCTTTCCCCTTAAGAGTAGTAAATTTGGACTAAGACATGCAGCCAGAGTTCTGAGGAAAGCACTTCACTTCCACCACAACATCCTGAAACACCACCAGGAGGGTAATAACACAGCCCATAAACCTGCCATGCCGCAGTGTACGCAAGCTGGTACACTGCCAGGAATTTTAAATAACTGTGGCATGAACAGCCATTTTTCCATGGCTTATAACTCAGCAAATTATAAATTTGAACAATCAGCAGGACTTCTGACTTTAAAAATACCAAGTTTCAATTCCTAGCTCCAAATTCCTTGTATGCAACTAACATTCAAAAATAAAAGGTAATTACCACTATAATTTTCCACATTAACTTTTTCTTTTATTCTATAACCTTTGAAATATCATTAAGATGCTTCTTAAAAATCACCTGGCACATGACTGGAGAAAAACATATCCTGAACAAACACGGCAAGACATGACTGACTGAAAAAGAACTTTTGAACAAATCCAGATCTGAGGTTAATCTGCTGTGTTACAAAATGTATGCTCTAGGTAGAAAAGCTCTGGAGCTTGGACTAGTCTAATTATGATTTATAGGGAATAGGTATCATAGATAACTGAGAAGAGGATCTTTTATGAAACAGACTATTGTGACAGCCTTTTTGACTGTCTTAGCTTTCTAGGTTTTACTCCAGCCATGCCACTGAAATAGGATAGTCGAACGGTTATTTAAAAAGGTTCTTAATGCCACCTCCCTCAGCAATGATCAGAAAGAACAAAAATTGCACGCGCTATTTAACTCCATCATCCTGCTCCAAGTGCAGTTCCAACAATATCAAACAAACGTATTGACAAAGGCTTTACTGGAAAGCCCTGGAGGAATACTGGGAAACTACATGCTCATTAATGAGGATCTCTCGCATCTCCTGGGAGAGCAATCTAGGACAAGTGTACAGCACCATGTCATACTTACAAAATTTTGTAGGAGGTCAGTGAGCCTCTAGAGCCTAAGACTCTACATATACTGCCATCAGAAAACTGAACACCCACATAAAGAATGAGTATGCTTAGAGGCAGTAAGTGGACCAAAGTAATCTTTAATCCTCTTTTTTAAGACCATACTAATAACTGACAACTCTGCTGGCTTCTTAGTGGAAGGTTTCCAAAGCATTAAGCCCTCCATAACACTGGAGAGGTATTAGCATTATGCTTTATAATTATTGAAGTTAAATTAGATGGTGAAAATAAGTCAAACAGTTTGCAAAGAGCACATACAGAGTACTTTCTGGGAAGAGGCAAAAGACCATCTAGAAGAGTTTCTTGAAAATCCTACTCTTTAGTGCTAACATAACTCACTCAAGACCCATATGTAAGTGGCAAGCAAAGGCCAGTCAGGTCAGGAGTAAAACGTTTTCTTTCCTGTGCAGGAAGACATGGACGACACTTGGATTAGCTAAAGGCAGCTGTCAACGCAACAGCCTACCCAAGAAGTAAGATTTTCCCTTCCATTCATATCTTGAAAGGTGTGACATAGGACTGGTTTAGCCTTACAGAAGCCTCTACTTGTTCCTGCTTACTGGAAACTTTAAAGGATGTGTCACACTTTCACATTGCCTTTGAGGAAGCTCTAGTCATGCCACATCAGTTGCACAAATCTATGATGGGTCTTTAGTGCACTGAAGTCATGAAATGTAATTGAAACGTCAATTACACAAAATCTGGGGAGATGTTCCGAGACAAGGATATCTGAGGCTCATGTCATATAGAGACAATGTATAGTATCTATATCACGATAGTCATCATATGATGGCTAAAAATTTAAAAATAATAGGCAGCGAGAATAGGAAAATTAAGGTCATCTGGAATATCACTGTATTTGTATCAGGCATGTATTTTTAAAGGAAGGGAATTTTAATGGTGGAAAAAAAACCATGAATAAGCAAAGATTTTTTTTTTTTTAAAAGACAACAATTTCCCCCTTTTGTCATCACGTGATATTACAAAGTTTTACCCAGTTGAATGAGGAGGAAGCTGAGAACATACTTTTCTCTTTAAAAGTGTTTGAGAGGATTTGATTAAGTAAAATTCATTTTTTGATGTTCAATCAGAACTTTTAATACAAGAACTTGTATTAAAATCACGCTGTATATGATGAATCTCACAACATACTTCACAAAACCCTGGAATTAGATGTGTAGCTTGGTCACAACTAGGGCTTAGCAGACCAACAGCCCAATACCATCTTTACAGCAGCTCATAAAGGTCTTGCAAAAGCATACCTGCATTCCCTATTTGGTATATTTGGATCAAAAACTGCCTTCTGTTACAGAGAAATCCAGGGCTATGGATATCTATCACATCTGTCCACAAAACTCACTCTCTCTGTAACATACTATTAAAACCCATATGCAGTTCTTTGTAAATTCAAAATCCCATGCGCATTTCACAAGCAATCACACCTAGCCAGATCTGAGCTCCTCTGTAGCAGGACAACTTAGACAACTAATACCTGTGGGCAACAGTTCAGAGGTACGTGAAGGATGTCCAGCTACAAACAAGTTCTCCTGATTTTTTAAGGCAGTCAGAATTCTACATGGCTGCCCAGTTGCATGCATTTTTCATTAGCTGAGCTAAGCTTGACACGTTTTAGACCAGCACTTGTATCTTTATTCTAAGGGACTGGCACTTGCCATTCAAAGTCCGAAGTGGAGATTTTCAAAAGGTATCAATAACTCCTGGGCACTTGTCCATTACAGACTTCTCACACCAAATCTGTATTTGAATCACAAGAACAAACACATTCTTCCACATTCATACAGATTTGCAAAGCTGAAAGTCTTTCAGAAGATTGGAACGTTGTGGGCAAAACACAAAATTGGCAGAATTGCTCTAAGGAGTTTGCAGTTTGCCTACAGTTACTTCATTTAACATTACAATTATTTCATGACAGTCATAAACGTTAGATGCTCAATCTTTTAAACTCAAATTACGTAAAATGATAATTTCTAGTAAGTCAGATACTTACCAGAACCGTTGAATTAAAATCTCATAATTGTATTACTTACAACAGGATTGGTAAAATTTTTGCTCTGTTGTTGGACTGAAGTAAGTTACAGCAAGCTTTAACGTTGAGCTATGCAAGATATTCAACTCATGCCAGGAAAATTTTATGTTTTGTAATATTGTGTGGTCAGCAGAAAGAAAATCATAACTCCAGTAAAATTAAAAATCTCAAACGAGGTTTCTGAAATGAAATTATTCCGGCAAATATCCTTCTCACAGTTTTTTTACCCACGTTAACTCATTCATCAATTATCGAAATGTTTTGTCATCTGCACTTCAGCACAATGCAAAAACCAGAAACGACCTTTCAAGAAAAAGTTAAAAATACAAAAGTATTTTCCAGCTAGCTCTCTTGCTATTAAGTGTATTAAGAGCTGAAACCCTCCACCCCCGAAAACCCTTAACAACGCTGCAAACCCTCAGTCATGACTAACCCAAAAGAGCAGACCGTTGTAAAATGTTAAAGAACTATAAGTAGATGGAGAATTTATAGCTTCATTATGTCACTGCTTACAGATGCACTTGTTATTTTTAAGAAACTTGAATGAAAGCCTCTCAACGGAAAAGAACATGAAAGAAAATGAACATGATGCTCTCCCCCCCCCGCCCCGAATAAAGCGGCAAACAGAGAAAATGACAGCGGGGACCGCAAAGACGGTCCCGCTCTCCGGGGCCGGGGCCCGGCGGGCGGCAGCCTGGGCGCTGACCGGTCGCTCGGCCCCGCCGGGGACCGCAGGAGACCTACCCCGGCAGCCGCGCTGGACGCCGACGGGATGGGCGGCAGTTTCTCTCGCTCCTTTTCCTTTTCTCCTTCTTCCTCCTCTTCTTCCTCATCCTCGCCGCCCTCCTCGGCTGACGGGGACGCCGCGCTGCCCTGGTTCAGCTCCGCGCCCGGCGGGAGCCCCGCACCGGGGCCGTGGGGGAGGTCGGCGGCAGCCGTGGCCGCCGGTGGGCTCTGCAGCGACATGGCCCCGCTCCCGGCCGCCCCGCGCCTCTCTCCTCACGGCAGCCCCTCAGCCCCCACCGTCACCCGAGCTCCCGCGCCCTCTTCTTCTCCTCCCTCCCGCCGCCCCCGAGCCCCTCCGAGGAGCCCCCGCGGACACCCCCAGCGCCGCCGCTCTGCTCCGCTCCGCGCGGGGCCGCCGCGACAATGCAGCAGCCGGGCTGCTCCCCGGCGCTCAGACACCCCCGCACAGCGGGGCGGAGCGCGGCCCTGCCGCCCCCGCCGCGGCCCCGGCGAGGA
>VYZW01030730.1:651-46877 GCA_013401315.1 Balaeniceps rex | reverse complement strand
GGCGGCCGCGCCCCCGCGGGGGGGTCGCTCGCCAGGTCGAGGGGGTGGAGGGGGGCACCGCCGGGCCCCGGGTGGGGCGGGGGCGGCCTGGGCACCCATGTCCCGCACCCCCGTGAAGCCATGCTTCCGCCGGCCGGGATCGCCCGCCTCACAGCGAAGCCGTGCCGCCTGCGTCCCGCGCGAGAGGGGAGCGGCCTCCAGCCGGGCTGCGGGGGGCGGGCCGGGCCGGGCCGGGCCGGAGGCATGGCAACGAGTGAGCGCACGAGTAATAAATGTAAAACTGCGGTGAAGGCACCTCGGGGCGGGTACCGGGGCGGCACTCCAGCTCCTCCGTCACACCGGGCCGGTGCTGCGTATGGCACCGCTGGCAGGGACTGTGCTGTTGGTGGCACGTCGGACACCGCCCTGTCACCTCACGGTACCTTCGTCATGGCTTCAAGTCACGCTCTAACGAGGAAAATACAGAAATGAAGTGTAAAAGCTTAGTCCTGTCTCTCTTTCACTGACAAAGCCAGGGTGGTGCCAGGGCCCGTGCGGTGCCAGGTCTTGGCCCTTCATTTGGACAGGTCTTGGGAAGCCTGAGGTAGTGCCTGCTGTCAGAGCCTCTGTGCGGTAGCCTGGGCTTGCTGGAGCTTTGCTGTAATATGTAAAAAAAATAATCTTCAGAAGACGTGCTATGTTGAACTGGTTGCCATACAACATCTAGACTAGATGTAATACCACATTTGTCTGTGGGGTACTGACCTACCACTTGGCTTGGTATGCAAAGGTATGGGAGTCCTTCAGCGTGCAAGGCATGCCGTGTTTGTGTACGCTAAGCTACATAAAATTTAAGACCTTCAAACCATTAGCTGCCAGACGAAAAAATTTGCTTTCAGACTACGCTAATTTTGTGTCTGGAGAAGAGTTCCCCTCCCAGGTTCAGGATCAAAGGAGTGTGAGTAGTGTTACAGACCACTTGAATAAAATCTTCAAAATTGTTTTTCAGATGGAGGTAAACCACATGATAGCTTTTTCTGAGCATTGGCATTACACAAGTAGCTCTTGCAGGTTGGAGCTGTGGTAAAGATCTCTCTAAGCTGCATAACAGCAAAGGCATAATAGGTACTGCAGTGTTAATCTAACACATTGAAAAATGCTTTCCCTTTTTGAAGGAACAGGCAGACCTGGAGTTTATTAAGTTTCATTAAGAAATCGCTTTGTCTCCTTAGCGAGTTAAATATGAGAGCTGGTTTTCCAAGAAGTTCACTCCTCACTGTGCTTACTTCCCAGTTGCTCTCAGTGGTTTGCATGAATAAGTGGCCTGCTGCACTTAAACAAAGCCCCCCACTCACTCATTCACTCATCTTTTTCCTTTCTGTGCCAAGAAATAACATAATGATAGTGACTGCAACAACTTCAGTACAAGCAGCTATACACCCAGTGGCAGTCCCCAGCTGGAAGTAATTGGCACAGCTGTTCCGTGGAGCTGTGCCAACTTGAAACATGGAAGGATCTGCTCCCTTGAGCCTGCAGAGAGAGATGAAGCAAAGGGAAATAGAAATGTAGGAAGGCAAGTACACAAACGAATTCATAATGCTTTTTTTCCAATTCCATTGAGGCCTGATTTTCGGTAGCTTCAAAAACACTGAAATAGCCTTCTACCAAGATTATTTCACAAAAAGCTAATGCAACATCAAAGACATCACTTTTTACTGTCCTGTGCTATTTGAAGCTGAAGTGTTCTGTTGAGCTAAACTAATTCAGGTGAATATTTTGACCCATGACAATTATGAAAATAGGCACAAAAATGCTGTTAAAACATTTCTTCCTATTTTTATAAGAGAGTAAAAGGACCACATACTGTAGGAGAAGCAAACGCATTTTCCTACTTTTAACAAAGGTAGCATACATCTGGTGCCTAGGGTTTGTAACTAAAAGTATTTCAACATAATTCATAGATCCACAAGGCAGTCAAAGATGTAACCACAGCTGGGAAAGGCATGTCTAAACTGGCTTTCAATTTGCTAGCACGGATGGATGCTAGCTGGGTGCAGCAGCGCTGCATGTAATGAGGCAATGCATGTAAACCCTGCAATCATTTGTTGCCAAAGTAGTAAACCAGGGTAGCAGGCAAGGGAGCAGTCAGAAAACAGGATAAAGACAGTCTGACTTCTAACGGACAAGATTTGTGGGATATACAATGTACAAAATTTTGCAAAACTAAACAGAGATATGCAACTACCATTTTACAAGACTTCACAAATTCATTGTCCAGATGGCCTGGGAGCTTTAACAAAGGGCTGTGCACACTCAATGCCTTTTTGCAAATTTTTGTTTGCATCACCTTTCATAATATTTCCAGTTCTTTCTTTGAGGTTGATAATGCTTTTGCTTACCTCAATGGTTGCTTTTCCGTCCTCAACTATGTTCTCTCCTTTATCCTTCCAAGGACCCTTTCCTTGATTTTTTTTAAACTCTTCTGAGCTGCTTAAAAATCTTAAATCATATGGTGCCAGCTACTTCACAGTATTTTTTGGTGAGTGGGGAAAAGGTAAAGTTCAATAAAAACCTGTTGCTCGTGCCAAGTATGTCCTGCCTGGGCCTACGCATCCACCCTGGTTCCTGGATGAGTTTGCAGCCTGCGCTGGACCCCACACTGGCATGCCACACTGCGGGCTCAGATAACCATATGTACGCTGCCGTAACACCCCTGAATGACTATGGGGGGATAGACACAGGCAGTACGTGACCCTGAACATATTTTCTTGTACTTATGAGAGAACAATCCTGCCTTAGCAGGGTGTTGATCCTTTCAACCAGAAGACAACCTTCTTGCCAACTTATTTTAAAATTGTTGACAAATATATTTCTTCTATCCAAAGAGTTTGAGTTGTCAGGAAGGGGAAAAAGTCAGCGGCACATCTCTGTGCAATGACGTGGCCAGGCACAGACTGCCACTAGGAATGACAGATGGAAACAAACAAAATGCTAACATTTGTTCACAAATCATTAGTAAATGCTTACAAGTAATAGATACACTTGCAGAGACTGGCATTTGGGAGTGATGCACAAATGAAAAAAATAAAAAGGGCTAAATTCCATGGCTAGTATTTTCATGACAAATAATTGAGTGTACCTCACATGTTCCTCTGCAGTCAGAAGTCAAAATGCAGCCATAGCCAAAATAAGCCCTGGTTTAATTCAGTAACATTAGGGGTGGTTTTGGCCCATAATGGGTTTTGCCCTGGCCCTCAAATGCTTTACTAGTGTTTGCAATCAAAGCATATCAAAGATCCCTGGTGCAAACTGGCATCTCGGGGATTGAAGTGACCTGTGTCCTTCAGAAAAGGTAGGCTGAATTTCCTTTTCAGTTGGTGATGCACTCTCATCACACAGCTATACTGTCTCTCTCTCTTTTATTGAGTAGTACTGTTTCTTTCTCTTCATACTGTTTGAAGATCTCATACACTTCCCAGTACAAAATATTTGACCATTTAACAGATGTGTGCTTTGTGAGACGGACCCTGAGTAGGCACAAGGGGAAGCACAGGATAGCTGAAACATCAAAAGGGGAAGCAAAGGCTGAAGACAACCCATTTCCTTTCTATGGGAGGAGGAGAGAGAGAAATGGTTGGGAGTTTTCCAACACAACAGGTTTTCGGCAAAACATTTCAGTTTCAACAGAAAGACCTGATTCATTGAAATGGAAATGTTTTACAAAGAAGCATCTTTTTCAATGACCTTTTAGCAGAACTCAGGCAAGATGCCACCAAAATCCACCTGTTACTCTGCCGACTCAGTTGGAGAGCTCGCCACACTTGCCATGTGAATCATCAGAATCAGAGACTGCATGACTTCTGGACTCCCTGGCCAGCTAACTCCCGAGCTGCTCTACCGTCCTGTGCCACCTGCCCACATCACCCATTAGGGAAGATGGAAGTTCATGTCCACCCACAAGTCATGACTGTTCTGAGACTGCACAGCCTCAGCGCTTGTAAGGGATGACCCCAGTCTCATCTGACCTCCCCTATTGGCAGCCATCCATTTCCCTTGAAGTTGGACTAAGGTATGAATCTGGGGAATTTTGTCCTAAAGAATCCAAATGATTGTGGATCTGTCTGCCACTGCTGAAGAGCTGGTCCAATTATGTTTATTATTACTGCTGGAAATAGGAAATTATGTCAAACTTGAGCTTGTCTTACTGTGTCTTTCAGTCCCTGGATCACATGCCTTCATCTGTGAGAGAGAAAAGCTCCCTCTTTTCCAGGAGCACATGTGCAAGGTGCACTCAAACTCTCCTGAGCTAAGTCCACATTATTTCCCCTATGACTAACATTAGATGAACTGATCTATAGCTCTCACTTACCCTTGGGCTGTCCTCCAGTACTTGGAAAGTCCCATTTTTTAAAGAGTTTATAAACATTTAGAAAAGTGGTGCAAAGAACTCCTCAGCTGGTTCACCTGAGGCACTTGCACGCAAGTTACCCAGCTGTTGTTTTGTCTTGGCAGGTACTCAATTATATCTTTCTCTTTGGCAAATGGTAAACTTTTGATTGAAGGTACATCATCAGATGAGATGCATCCTGCTTGGGCATTCCTAGTACAGAGAAGGAAGACGTAATCAGTTCTGTCTTATCTGCATCATTACATTTGCATTTTGGGTTCCTTGTCATTGCTGACTGGTGCAATACAACATCTGTACCAGCTAAGTGTAAAAGGCTCATGGACACTGGTGCCTAGGCAACAGCTGATTTTTTAGGTTAGTGATTAACTCTTTTTTTGTCTGCCTGAATAAGCTGAATGTTACATTACCCCTTGCCATGGAACAAGACTTTTGGGTTGAAAGAAATTATTAACCTCTATTTTAGAAACACTTCGGCTATTTTAGTGATGTCTGGATGTCCAGAGTGAGGTTAGCTGTGATAATGAAGTGTATGCAAACACTAGGAGAGAGACACGGCAAGAGAAAATTCACCAAGTGAAGAGAATGAACTTAGTGACCATGCAACTTCTACTAAGGTTTCCATTTCTTTGCTCCAGAAAGTTGGTGTTGGTTATTCAATCTTAAAACTTCAGTTAACTTCACTTAAACTCTTACAACATATAGCAGTAGCATGATCTTCCCCAAGGTATAGCAAGGGACAAAAGTTAAGGCTAGGAGATAACCCTCTATCTTTGTCATGTCTGATCTAGAAATTATTTTTAAATGAGATAGAGGCAGATAGTAGATACAGAATTTTATCCAATTTCTATTCAAACTGGAAATAAGAAACAAGCATGCCATGCTAAAGAAGGTTCAAATGAGGAGGAAGTATATACTTTTTAATTCAGAAAGTTGCTTTGGTACCTTTGTCATCATATGACCTATAAAATTGTAAAATACTGTTAGAGTTAAGATTTAGCATGGCTTTGCAAATCTTTGCTTACTTATGGGTTAACAAACTAGCCTGATTTCTTTAAAAAGAGAATATTCTTGAACTGAAGTGACAGCGAGGGATAAAATTTAAATAATTTTAATATGCTCATCCTCTTTGCCGAAGAGGTCTCAGCCGAGCGGAGCAGTGCCGGTAACGGCGGCGGTAACCGGGGCTGCAGCTCCCTCCAGCGCCGGCACGGCGGCGCGCCGGGAAGGGAGCCGGCCTCGGCTGACGCGGCTGCGCTCCTGGTTCCTGGAGTGTGGAAATGATTTGTTAGCTCCCAGACATGATGGACATCGTAGAAATTCCGAGATTTTGAGCTTTATAAATAATAAACGTGGGATCAGGTCACATATACAGTAATTCACATGAGTGTCCTGGAAACTGATACAGCAAATGGCATAGATTAACTTTATCTTGTATGTTAGTTTTGGCAGGCTTAAGAGGTGGATGCTTGAAGGCTGTTGAGAATTTCACATCTTTAATACAGTATGTGGTATTCCCTTTGTAATGTCTAAACAGGATGAGTACAGTGCTTGCACCTTCCAATACCTTGGTTAGCTAATTCTCATTGTGTTTCTTATTTTTTGAAAAGATGATGGCTAACTTTTATAAATAGGAGAGATGTCTGAACAACTTACAGAGGTCTTGAATCTCCCAAGGAGGAAAGGCTGCTGGCAGACATACAACAGTAACCAAAATCAGAGGGCTGGGGCAGTTACTGCCTCCACCCACTGAATGGTTCTGTTCTTGCCGATGGATCTGCTCCTTTCCTGCCATGCTTTTCAGGCTGGTCTGTAAGATAAACCAGCTCTGCTTTTAATCTGTTGCTACAAGCCCATGGGAATCCAAAGTGGAGGAGGAGCCTCTCCTTCTGCTGGGTGCTGGCAGGGCTGTTCCTGCAGCAGAGCTAGCCCTGAGGACAATTGTCCTCAAATCCCGTTCCTCACATGCAGCTGGAGCCAGCCATGGATCCACCTGCAGGTCTGTAGCATGGGCCCCAACATGCCCCAGCTCAGCACCTGGACAAGCGGTAGCTGTTGGGTGCTGTGTCAAACAGGCAGGTACCTGGCTTTCCCAGGCTCAGCCTTCCCTCTTCCAGGGCTGCTTTATTTTCCCTTCTTCCCTGCTCAGGGTAACAGTTGTTTGAGAAAGTCAGTCATTTTAAAATGTGTCCCAGGGCTTTCTCCCCTGCCTCCCATAAACACCGTCAGCTCCAAACCCAACACTCCCACTTTCACAAGATTTTCTTGAATTTCCCGCATTGCTATCAGTTGCAGATTTCCCCTTTCCTTTCAACAGCTTGCCCGGAGTAGCTGTGAGAGGGAGTAGACATAAGGAACACCGTGCTGTGCTATGGCAGCCACAGACCAAAACCACAGAAGGGAGAGGAAAACTCCCAACGAGACTCCAAACTGTGCTGTAGTGTCAGCATAGGCCCATCACACATACATACTGATATGTTTACCATACCTCTGGGGAGCACACCTGAGGTTTCACAGCAGCTTTGGGGGAGGACAGCAGCCTTCAGAACATATCCTCAGTCAGCATGGACTCTGACAGCAGAAGCTCCCTGCGTGCCAGCAAGAGGCAGCAGGATACACAACTCATAATTTTCCAAGAGCACCAGAAGTGCTTATGGGATCAGGTGGGTACCAAGGGCACCCTTGTGCTGTGCACACCCTGAACGGCTGGCACGTGGCTGCAGCCAGGGCACTCCAGTGCAGGTTGCACTAGCATACTCCCCAAGGGCCTTTTAAAAAATTCTACAAAAGTAGGTAAATAAGATCTAGATGTGTTTTATGGATATTTCTTTCACAGAAATAGTCATGTTCACTCAAAACTGGTTCATTCCTAAATAATGTCTTTTCTAGTAAAACCTCTATTTGCCAACAAAAAACCCTCCCCTCAGTGTGTGTGGAACTGAAGGAGTGATGCAAACACAACTAATATAATAGCGACTGAATTTACTTAATAAATGAACAAATAATGCTGTTTTGCTTCTGTCATCTTCAGAGGAAATGTTCACCAAGTGGTTAGTAATCACATTTTCTGCCCTTGCCCCACACAGAATCCCTGTATAAAAAAACCCACCACAGTGTTTGACTCTAGTGGTAGAAACTTTATAAAACAAAGCATCGATCTAGATAATAGGGTTGATATACCTGACTTCTTCCTGAATAATTCTCTTTTAAGAAATGTTTTCCCTTTGTACTTTCCCTGCACTTATTCTCCTTAAGAAATAAGTATTCCAACATTTTTCACAAAGATCTTCACTTCCACATAATCTCTAATAGGGTCGCACTCACTGGAGTCCCTGAGACACACAGTAAGGCAGTAGAGAACCCTGTAGTTACACAACACTTTTCATATATAAATAAGAGATATAAAAACTAACAGCTGTACAAGATCTCTGTATAAATTATTACAATTCTTTAAACTGAAAACTCCATCTACTGAAAATAAATCCGGAAGCATTTTTCTTGAGACTGGCTTCAGCTCCTGGCTTTGTTGGCCAGTGCTAGTAGTGTGAGCAGGGCATCACTTTCCTTTTCAATCTGAGCGACAAAATAAGCTTATCCTGGTCTTCCACCCAGCACTGCTCCACCTGACCTCTCTGGAAAAAGAAAAGGGGCAGAAGAAAGGTCTTGCAGAGCTTCATGTGAACCCTCTGTCCAGCAGAAGAGGCAATAAAGAGATGTGTATAGATCCTCCCCGTGCCACAAAGCCTGGATAGGGGTGAGCAGGAGTGCCCGCTCCTGCAGGGTGCGGAGGGAAAGCTGGACGAAGATGGTCCTGCTCCCTCCAAGGGGCTGAGCTGGCAGCAGGAGAACAAGGGAACTGGCTGTGCTTATAGCACAGTCTTCCACATTTTCAGCTGATATTGCAGAATTTACTGTTATTGAGTATAGAGGTGTCTGATTTGCTGGAGAGCACTGCAGGAGTACAGGCAGCTCCTTCCCAAGACAGTGGTGCCAAGTTATAACGTCATTTGTATTCAGCCAAGTAGTTCTATTTATAATAACCTTTCAGGTGACCCAATTGTATACTTGGTAAAGCACTTCTAAAGAAGGAGATTACTTGCTATCTTTCCAGGGTATGAAGTCGTGTACTATATAAATACTGCAGCTTAACTACTGTCTATTTTGAATGTCAGTTAGGATCAGGTAGTGTTTATACACTCCTGATTTTTAGCAGTTTTTATTCAGGACTTTTCAAATTTGCATCAAGCTGAAACTTGGCATGTAAGCTGTCAGCACAGATGCTAGTTTTATTCCAAAAATAGAGTATGTTAAAGGTTTTAAAGGTGTCAAATAGCTTATTTATGCAGTGGTTGCAGATGCTTTAGTTTTCTGGCGTTCAGCTATACAAAAGCTTACTGTATCGCCTCTCTCCCTCCTCCATTCTCCAACATTACAGTCCTGAACAGTGAGGAATAAGAAGACAAGTAATCACAGTGGAGTAATAATCCAAGGATTGTGTGCCCTGGAAACAGGTGTAAGTAACGGTCATTTTTGGTGAAACAGAACTGTCCTTAAGGAGTCACCATAAAGAAAAAAAATGAAGACACCTGAAGTTAACACGTTGCCCAAAATGATGACAGTGAAGGGGAAGACAAAATCCTCAGTACTGTGAAGGGTCCCTAATGCTCCCATTTAGACAAGGAAGAAACTCCTTCCAGTGATTACAGAGACCTCCTCCTCTGCAGTAGTTACTGCAGAGGATAGCTCTACATCCACCATGATATTTATTGAGTATGTGTATTTAAGGCATCACAATTCAGAAAACGTATAAGGGTATCGATCACTATGTTCTATGACACTGTTTGAATGGTAAAAAACTGCCCCTCATAGAATAAACCAACCCAAATATATATCCACAGATTAACCCATTTGCTCCATTTTGCACAGGCAAAGAAATGCCCTCTGCCATATCCTGAAGTTAATAAACCTGAGTTCTGGTAGACTACAAAATAAAACCAGCAGATTATAAAACACAGGACTTTTCATGCAGAATGTCCTGCCAACAGCTGCAGGAGAGGGCAGGTCGATGTAAACATGGCATACACCCTGTTCTCTTTCTCTTGTTACTTTCATACTTACCCTGAAAGACAGGATGGGAGAAATAGCAAAGCTAGGGAGGTCCTGCCTAGTCAGAGATCTGTCTCCGGCACAAGTTTCCATTTGTAACAAATGGAGGCAAAATACACATAATTATTTGCAAGCATGTTTAAATGTAAATAAAGAGTGCCTCATATTATGATATGTAGGGTTTTGTTAATTTTCTAAGTTTTAAGAGTACTTACAGGATGCAAAGATTCAGGTTTCAACTGAACTTCCTCATTTAACATGATCTTCAAATTCATAGCTATATTTTTTCCAGTGAGCAATTTACTCTTGGTAGAAGCACTTGTGCCAATACAAGTTAATGTGCATGACTACTTCTTTGTTCTACCCCTCTTGGGGAGGCATGCTCCATCTGTTTATAAAACAAAGAGAATTTGCCACAATGGTTACAGACAAATATTTTTAAGTTTAGATCCTTTCATTCCACTGAATCCAACTAGACCCAAATATGAATAAAGACTATTCACAAGATTATAAGCTGGAACCATTTGCTTGTACATAATACAATATATTCACTACAATTTTTTTCTTTGAGGAATGGTAGAATTTCAACATTCATTGGCTATCCCTCTTTTTAGAGGTTTTTCATCAGTAATTTCTCCTCTAAAATTTACTCCATATAATGTTCAGCTGTATCAAAATAATAGATAATGATACAATATCAAGCTCTATTTAGTAGCTAAGATTTAACAACACATGACTACAGTACTCAGGACATGCAAATGTTTTAGTCCTTCCTGTCAGAATGAAGCGATGTGAAAAACCTGAGCTAATTTTTTTGGGTTTCAGACAGCTGTGGATAAGAACTAATTTATGGTCAGGTTTTGAAATCATGCCAGCAGGAGGTTGCTCTTCAAACAAATGCTCCAGTATACTATTAGGAAGGTCACATATCTCACGTCATCATTTGATGGGAACCTTGTCAGGAAGTCTCCTCCCTCCTGCTACAGCTGTCCTTGTGAAATAGCAAACATGTTTTCTGGTCACTGTGTGCTCTGTGAATTATTTCTCTAAAAGCTTATTTACAGAAAACTCAGGGATCCATTATCTTAAATCTACAGACCTGGAGGTTGAACCAAATCATGTTTGTTAAAAAAGCCAACCCTCAGTGTGGTAGAAATCTGAATCTTTTTTAATAATTTAAAAATGTTAAATTCATTTTACAAATAAATAAGAAATTTAAAAAACAAACCCACAATGGATTCTTCTTTATCAATCATTTGCTATTGAAAAGATATATGAAAATTTAGAGATCTCATTTTTTCCTAATGTGCATAAAAATGAGACAGCCCAGAAAGATACAGGCAGAAGAATCCATGTTTGTGTCAGTGTTTGCCTAGATCACCTCTTGGAGCTGTGTGAATGCAGGGATCTTCACATCATACATCATCTGCTGCTGCTGTGTGGGCATAAATTGGTGTTTCTTTAGCACTGTACTCTCCTTTGAAAGAGGTTTCAGGAAGCCTAGGTACAGGCTTGGGAGGAGCATAGAACGGCCATGGCACCCGGCACTCCCACTCTCAGAGGTTGGCATGGCTGTCCGGGACACTGGGTTCTGAGTGTGTCATCTGTGCTCACTGCGTGTGCTCCAGGTGGTGTGCAGCAGCGGCAGCTGCATGCCTGTCCCAGAGCCGAGCTGTTGGAGGGAACGGGCTGGAGGAGCATACCTCGGCCAGAAGCTTTTTGTGTCTCCTCAGCCTCCATGAACCCCAGGTTGCAATGTAATGTTTCCCCTTAGGGAACATCATGGTTGATGCCAGAGCTTTCTAGCTCCCGAGAGTTTCTTCTGTACCTGTCTCCAAGTGAGACAAATAGAAGCTGGGGTTTTTTGGTAGGTTACTCATCCTGTTGATAGTCAGCAGTGGCTGTAGTTTCATGAATGCTTTCAGGTAGCACAAACCAGTTCTGGTGTTGAAAGAAGCTGTCCACCCTTCTCCACCCTCCAGCTACTTGCTCTCATCCCACCACTCCCCTGCCCTGGTGTTTGCAGGAGCATTTTGTGTGGTCACATGGAGAGCTGGTTGTGCTTAAACCAGGGAAAAACCAAGAAAGGTTGGTAAATCATTCATGAAAAGATGATGAGGGCCAGCAGCAGGGCCTGGGCTCAGTGGTGGCTCAGTGCAGGGCCTGAAGGTCAGGCACCAGCTCCAGGGCTGGAACTCACCACACTGATGTAGATGCTGTACAGGAAAGGGTGACTGAATCAACCCCTGGGGGAGACTCAGACAGGGCACCCCTGGGCTTCAGAGCCCAAATTCACTTCTGGTGCCCGGCTGCCTACAGCACAGAAGGGGAATGTGCACATAGGTTATATTTTGCAAGAACTGCCCAAAAAAGGTATAGTGAATATTTTTTGCTTGTGGTGTGATTTGACACATGACATGCCACAGCAACCTTCCAGGGCAAAGAATGCAATCCTAGTATGTATCTGATATAATTAAGGATGTATGACTTAAGTACCAGCTCATGGCAGCAGCCTGAAATGATAGCATTGGACTGAGATACAACATTGTGGTTTTGCTTCCCATCTAGGGAATTGCAATATGCGCTAAAAATACTGTTGGGCACATGGAAATGCAGAGTGTTATCGCATGTGGAGGGGGAAATGGAATGTCAGTCCCAGTAGAAGTCACCACAGAAGAGGGAAACCATAGCATTGAACGCTTTACAGTGAGCCTTTTTGTGTTGCCAGCAAGATAAGCTAGGGCTGGGTTGCCATTCTTTATCCCTCTTTCCCTCGCAGGATGAGAAATTATCTGTTTAGAAGTGAGTCATAGGTAAATAAAACATATAGGTAAGCATTTGCACCATATTAAGTATCAGTTTTCTGCCACATATCATATCTGTGTAGCTACTGAAGATGTTTGTTTTCCTCTCTGTGTTTTGTCACGGGAAGACACATTTATTTTTTAGCTTTATTTAAAGTCACTCATCTGTAGGGAAACATGGGAGGGGATGCTTGACACGCAAGGACCATGGTGACTCATCCTCCCCTCCAAACCCACTCTGTGGCCTGGCTCTGCTATCCCAACTCTGGGTGGCACACAACGACTGTGATTTAAGAGAGCAGCCAGAAGAGTTGTTCTGACAACCTTTTTAGAAAAAGTACCCATGACCCTGTTTGAAATCGTGGTTACAGACAGCGGCATCTGCTGAATTATGTGAATTGACACATTCAGGTTCTACCATCAGATAATCAGAAGAGAGGGAGCAGAGACATTTATACAAAGTTACTTGTGAAGGACAATAAGGTAATAAACAAAATGTTCTGGATAAATAACAAATTAACCAAAATAATTAGATTTGAGCCCTAGAGAGCTGTAGAGGCAACTCCTGCCCATTTTACCCATATGAGTAGTTCCATTACCAATGATCTGCTTCTTAGTAAATTGCCAGTTATAATAAAAACAATTAAACTTGTTCTTTTGCTTCTCTATTGTTACGCATTTTAATAATTCTAGTCATAACCATTCAAACCTGTGCTTTTGTACTCCCATGTTGCAAAATACTCTTTGCATTACTGTTAAACCAGTCAATCTCCCTTTCCTGTCTGAGCGTCAATATAGCATCCACAGAAGAGGTAGAGGAAAAGTAAATACATCCAGAGCAGGTGCACGGGCGGGATGATGCAACCGTCGGCTCACTCTGCCCACAGGAGCAATGCGGCGCCTCGGGGCCATGAGCGTGGATCCAGAAGTGGGACTGAGAGAATTCCATGCCAAAATGTTGACAACATCTGATATGCGCAAGAGGGTTGTAAGCGCACAGAACTGCGTGTCTTGCTGAACATAATACCATGCAAACACCAATGGGGTTAGGCTTGCACACAGTAATCATTCATCTGCTATAAAAACAGATGTGCCTTATAACTGTACCTAAAAGGTGTGGTCCCAAAATTAACAATCCAAAACCCATAGGAACATAAAGGTTTTGTAACTTTAATAATTAATTTGGAAAAGTTACTCTCCATTTTCTTATACTGTTAGCACCAATTTTAGTAAAGTACTGTGTGACTCCTGTGAAGTTTTTTTAATATTACCTTATTTTTTATTTTGTCACACTTATGTTTCTAATGACCCTCTATGCTTCATAGAAAAAGGGGTGGCTATGCATATATTGGCTTAGAGCAGCAAGTTTTCTTTAAAAGAGTTGTTTTATGTATTTTCTTTTCTTTTATACTATTCGTGAAGTACTTAATGCTATTCAGGTGAATAGCTAGCTAAAAAGTTATGATCTTTAATATGCACAGGTACTATACTTATAAACACACTGAAAAAATGAGTTGGCAGAATTTTGCATGAAGTTGTGGGTAACATCTCTTTCCTGAACAGCGGTACATTTAGGAAGTGGCTGGCAGTTTTTTATGCTGCCCATGAGAAGTGACACTCTAGAAGACTCCCTTTGTGCCTGTTCTTCTCAGGAGCATTAGTGAGAGGGCGACTGGCTCAGCGGTGCAACAGCTCTGGAGGGAGGGATTTCACTTTACTGCCCCTATGAAAGGGGAAAAGCGAGGTAAAATGATATTAATTTGGACTGTTATCCACACTTCCAAGAGTCACACTTGAGAATCTAGCAGAGTTGTATGCAAGCGTTATTCATCCCTGTTTCTGGAGCCCTGAAATCTGTTGTGCTGAATGTTGTACAAAACTGGAATAGAAAGGCAGGCCCAAAGGAAGCTGGCAATCTGTGTGTGATACAACAGCCGACAAATGAGTGCCTATGGATGGAAGTAAGGAAATAATTCTGTTATAGGCTGCTCAGCAATCTGAAGAGTTGGTTTGCAGGGAAGGTTAGAGGGGATAAAAACGTCCTGTTTTCTAGCAAAAAGACCGTTTCTAAAAGAGAAGGACTTTGCTCAATATCTTTTTACAACCTGGTTGGAAATTCCTCATGACACTAAAGGCCGTTTAGTGAGCTTGAAGTATTTAATCTCATACTTCTTACATGTTTGATGAACTGGTGTGGAACCCTCTTGGATGGCCACAAAGCTGCAATCCCTGAATTAAGGGAGGACAGGTGGTCTGTCCTAAGGCTGACTCTGGTCCCACCAGAGTTCATCAGTGTACACTGTGGTGGTGCTCAGCAGCCAGAAATCCAGCACCTCTGGCTCTGGTGTAGATTTATCGAGAGAATTAGCCAGAGACCAGGCTGTGGCCAGTGTCCGTGGGTCATGACAAATGCATCCCAAGCAGAAAAAAGTCTCTTGCATCTTTGTATTGCACCAAGGATAACACAGTCCCCATCCAAACTGGAGCTCCACAATACAAGTTGGAATTATTAATGGTAACAGACTGCTGTACAACTGAAAACACAGGTCAAGGACACAAGACGTCCTTGCCTCAGTAGTTTTCCATTTGCTCATGATGCAAATGTCTCCAATGACTATCTGACTGTTCTCTTGGCTTGTTCTAGTCTTGTGGGCAAAGCATTAACTGTGACGAACTCGGGGTTCATGTGAGCTCAGCTCACGTGGAAAGTCAGACTCTGGACTCCCAGTCTGTGGGAGTAACTCCACTGATGGCACTTCCTTAAGTAGACTTCTAGTGCTGTGCCCTTTATTCTCTGCTGTATAAACTTGGGCCCATTTAATCTAAGGAACTCTGCTTGAAACTCGTTGGGATAGTGGAATTTCTGCTGAAAGATGATTGAAAAAGGAGAGAAGAAATGAGTGATAGGAAGTGAAGCCAAACTATAAGTGGTGTGAACCTTGTTTTCCTTTTCAAAGTAAAACTAAATGTGTGTGATCTAATTTAAAATGACAGGATGCTTTCGAAATGTATATAAAATGTTCCATTTTAGTAAGAAGAAATGCTGAAAATCTTTTTTGCTACCAAGCAGACATGTGGATGACATTGCCTGGCAGCCTGTTACAACACAGCAGTACAAAGGGAATTTTTTCAAACATTGCCACAGTACATGTTTTTTTTCAGTTGAGATCTTACTACTATAAAGTCAGTCAACTGAGAAGAATTTCTCATGTTTTGGGTGGTAATAAATCTTCCAGAACAGTGTTAACCAACACCTCAGGCAGTTTTGCTGGTTCATATTACTCTATATCCCACAATACAAATTGCTGAAATGGGAGAAGGGGCTTAGGTACACATTTCAAATATTTCCTTCCTGGTTTTGGTCAGCATCATATGACTACATAAGAGAAATAGCAAGGGATTCATCAATAATATAAGTGGTAAGCTACATCTCAGGTTTTAAGTTAAAAAAGAAAACAAAACCAAAACAACTCTTCCTTCCCTGCTCCCCCTCCTTATTCCCATCTAACTGTTCAACAGACTTTGTGAGAAGTCTTGGAACAATTTCCCTTTTCAACACTTCTAATTTAAATGACTTACTAGAAATGAATATTTCATAGCATATCAGGACTCAGTTCTTCAAAGCTTCGTCTCTTTAGTGCTAATTATTTCAACAAGACCTATACTAAAGGCAAATCCTGTCACTTCGCTATATTGTCTGCATTAACACTATAAAACTGGCTTGATATGACAGTTAAAGTTCTCATTTCTGGTATTTCCTCATTTTCACTTTTTAGTGTCTCCCACATAAAGAAGTGACACAGTTTGAGGAGATGCAGGGTTTGGAAACCCTGCAGTTAACCAGCTATGGCCTTATTAGTGAAAAAAAAAAAAAACCAAACAACAAAGCAAGACTGCTAAAATTTAATCCTTACTTCCTTTTCTCTTCAAGTCAAAGCCACCTTCAATTTCTATACTAGAAATTCCCATAGCAGTATCCATAAACAAACTAATGCGTAACTCTTCAGGTCAGTTTGAAATACTATGTATTGCCTGAGCAAGGCAGCAAGGTCTGCTTAGACACCTACATGTTTGGAGTTAAGAAACTTAGAGAGCTTCCACTAGACCTCACTTCTCTTGTCATAGTAAAAAAACCCAAACCCAGTCAACCCTCCACCTGTATTCATTGCACAATCTGATGGCCCCAGAGGTAATAAAATAACTCCCCAAATGAAACACTTATGTCATTTGATCAAATGGAAAGACATGCAGTACAAAGCTGGAAATCTTTTCCGTGTACCTTGGCCAAGGTCAAGACAACCCTGTGTACAACCTGTTGCCTGGGGTGTCAGCATTTCAGACACACTTTCAGAGGCTCTTGTCACAGTTCCTTCATGCACTGTGCACACTGAGGAAAACACGTGTAAGGCAAAGTCCAGGCTCTTCATCTCACCCTTTGAAGTTCCCTCTTCTTCCTTTACTCATACTCAAACTTCAGCAGCCTGTCTCTCATTAGCTGCAAGTAGAAAAGAGAGTCTTCCTTTGTCCTGGCTTCTGCCTGACTCTCCAAGTCTAGCTGAGCATCCAGGTAGACCCTCACATTGTGAACTCAAATAACAAAAGCTGTTGGGAGTGGCCTACAAGAGAACAGCACGGGGGCTCATTCTGCGTGTCACCTGCTGGTATAATCCTCCAGGTGAGAGCATTAAGGGCTGATGGCTGCTCTGTGTTGCCAGGGCAGCATAAAGTAAGACCAGTGCAGCCAAAGAGCAGTGAACGGTATGAGCAACAGTGGCAATAATTTATCCAGACTACTCTTTGTGTCACTGAGCAGCCTGAAGCTGGGGGAACACCTCAAAGGAGGAAAGAGCCAGAGTTTCAGACTTCCACTGTTTGTCCTCCAACCTCTGAGCTGAATGACCTAGATCAACTTTGACTTTCTAAAATTGGTATTCACAAGAATCACACTTCACTGCTTCAAATACTTGAGGCACCTTTTCCCTCAATACCTACATACGGCCTCTACTCATCCACACTAAGTTTTCTGATGGAGAACTAGAAGGCTTTGCATGCCCTTACCTGTTCCCACAGCCAGTCTCCCAGGTGCCTAGCATCCTTACTCACAGTAATCGGACACATGAAACTAACAATTCAATTCCAGTTTTATGAAGTGCAGATTTCTGTAAGGATGGAGTTGTCATCACAAAACAACCTGCTGTTTATTATCAGGCCCTATAGGTTTTGACAAGTTTATTAGCTTTAGATGTGTATCTTAACTAACTCCCATTCCTTGGCTATTACAAGAGTGACGTTGGCTTCTTAAACACTTAATAAACATGATGAAACAATAAACTAGCTGAAATGAAATGTTGTGGGACTAGCTCTGCATTTGAGCTGAGCTCTTGTTGTATTATTTAGCAAACACAAGGATAAATGCTTGTAAGGTGGTTCTTTTGAAATAGCAAAACAAGTAGGATGATTTGGGGAGACATGGTGCGAGTAGAATTAAGTCTCGTAAAGAAAAATCCCTCATGACATTGGAGCTGAAAAAAACAAGGGATAATATTTTCCATTTCGCCATACAAGTTATTGCAACAATTTCTGCAACAAAGGTGAAATGGTATCTGCAGATAGCCATTGGGGTGCAAACTTCATATTTGTATGTATGGAGCATCCTGGCATGCACAGATGATCTTCAAATGCAAAAGATTGCTTCTCTATTTTGCATCACAAAATATTTTCAGTAGTCCTACAGCATTCGACAGCACTGTTCATGATTGAGGGCCAGATTGTAACATCTGTGTTCACAGCTATTTAGCTTTTACCCTAGCCCTTCCCAAATTTTCCTCCATTTTATCCTGCTTCTGTTGAGCATGTGACCGTATAACTGTATGAACAACCGTACTTCTGTCAGGCTAGTCGCCCTGTTGGAGCTGCCAGAATCTCACTGGGCTGATAAATCACAGTTCAATAGCTTCTGCCAGGCATACGAAGACATCCACTGATGTCAGTGAAGCTATTTGTGAAGCAAGGCACCGCTTAAAGGGAATAAGGGTATCTCACAGTTGTTCTGCTTGCTAGGAATGTGGAAGTTAGGGGAGCAACAACAGACAGAAATATTAAAAAGTCTTTTTGCATGGTTAAATACTTATTTTGGAGTTGTGAAATACAGGAAAACAGGGAACATAAATATATTAATTCAATAAAGAGTAGATTAATGAAAACGATTCTTCACATGAAAGCTGAAGCACAACAATGAAAAAGTGTATATTCCAGCAGCAAATCCATCGCTATTTACCTCATTCTGTTAATACAATCATAGTTTAGGCAGAGCCTGTCATAAAACTTAAATGAACTGGAAAAGAGAACATTCTGGTTTGCAACTGTTAAAAACAATTGAATATGATGTTAAGTTTGCCATCGGTTTTGGCAGCGAGTCCTTGCTCCTTTAAACTCCTATGTACACACTTTCTACTCTTTTGTAATAGGGACTTTAAAAAGTCATTAATTTGGCATAGTTTGCATGGGAATGATGCAATCTGGACAGCGTGGAGAGCAGCGTTTGAAAGACATTGTTTGCAAGGTTGTGCTGGGTCACAGCAGCGCTTCGATCAGTGAAACGCCTGAAACGTGTGCTCACTCTGGGAAAGACTGGAATAACCAAGGACAATAAGGTGATATTGGTCACTCAGCTGCAGCTGCAAAGTCTTCCCCGGCATGTGGCTGAGTTTTGAGGCAGGCAAAGAGTATACCAGTGTTGTACCTCAACAGAAACCCCCATGATAGATCTGGTACTGGACAGAAATAATTCTCACTTCATCTGCAGTGCTTAGCAAACAAATTTGTTTCACTAACTTTTTTTAATCAGATTCCAAACTAAAATAATTCTCGCTTCAGTGAAACTGGAATAAGGAATATTCTAAAAGCACGAACAGCTGATAAGACATGAATAAAATTACTTCCATGTGTATGTGATTATTATAAATGTGACTCGTCTTTTAAACAGAGTACTGTAAACAAATAGATGATCCAGTTTATTAACTGAAATTGGCTGGATTACAGTTTGAAAATAAGATACACATGTTGGCAATTACTATGCTTCACTATAGTTAGGCCTTTAAAAAGCATACTTCATGTGTTTTTTCCTGCAGAAATTGTAGCCTTTTTAGCTTGCCTTACTAGAAGATTTTGAGAAGTATCTTTTCAAAGTGTATATACAAGTCTGACTTCTGAATCTATATTCAGACATGAGAGGGCAGATCCAGACTCCATCAGTTACGTGGGCTGGGGTAGAAGTTAGAAAGGCCTTCCAGCCAGATGGGGTACACCACACGGAGGGGGACAAGGTATGAATGTTTCAGTGGTTAGCATGCTTGCCTATAGCCTGTGTTGCTCAGGAGCCTGGTTCAACTGGAAGAACTGCATCACTGCTTGGTTTTATTGGGGCTATTTTATCTTGCAGGATGGTTGTTCTCACCTCCTGGCCTGTAAAATGGTGACAAAACAGACCTTCCCTACTTCCCATAGATCTTATTAGGGAACTTAAACTGCCAGGCTCTGAGGTACTGGTTGCCAAAGAAAGGTAGATTTTTTTTTGTTGTTTTTTAGAGTAGCTTTGAGAGAAAAAGCTTCTCCACTTGGTATAAATAAAGAGAGAAACCTTCTAAACAACAGAAGCCTGGCATTCAAGGCACTGGGGATGCCCAGGCCAAGTTCTTGTTCCCTGCCGGGCAGGGCCCTTCCTTTGCCCTGGGCCTGCTGCCTTGCTGGTGCTTAAACCTTAAGCACTAGGCTGCTGCCATCCTGGAGCAAGGCTCTCTCAGGGTGAGAGCCTCCTCTTTCTGACACACAACAAAAAATGTGATTTAAGCAGTTCACACATTTTGAGAGAGCTCTGTGCTGGGTTGTGCTGGTTAGAGCAGAGGGGGCAAGTTAGATCCCATGGCAAGGAACAGTGATACAGATCTGAACCAGAGCACCATATTCAGCCTAAACAAATGATTGTTGTTGCATAGTTTGGATGGATGGCTCGCAGAACCAGCCAGAGGCAATTCAAAGGTAATATTCATGTGATGCCCCACTTCCCCATGTTAAGGAAATGCATGTCAATCCTGGCACTAATCCAGTACTGGGCTACCACATTAGAAGGACATAGGCAGCAAGTAGGAACATGTCTGCAGAGATCATTAGGGATGATTATTCACTGCCACAATACAAGGACTTTGTGTAGCCGATGTCAAAAAAAGAAGAGGAAACCCAGGCCCTGAATCTCTGCTTCAGGCCCATAATAATTTCCAACATATCCAAGCAATGATGACAAAGTGTTTTGCAGACATTATTGGGGCAATAATTTTGGGTGCTGTTAGTCCCATTCTGGCATAGCTAACATGCAGGCAGGAGAAAGACAGACCTTACCTCTCCCTTGCTGTCATGCAGCCTAGAAAACCAATGAAGTATCACAATCGATACAAACAACAGCACAAATAAACCTCCTTATCTGATTGACTCCAGTCCTGGTGGCTCACAGTTAAATGAGTTAGAAAGACATGAAGTTAAAATGTCAAGCTTAAAAGCTAAAGGAATTACTCTGGCCTCAGCTAAGATTCTCACGCGGCAACTCCACAAGTAGCGGAGCGCCAAAGTTAAAAAGCACTATTTACTTCAACCAAAATTTGCCATATGTACAGTACGAAGGATTCCCCCAGTGAAGCAGCTGTCAGTCCTGTCCCTCCTTCCAGCACAGCAGAGGCACAGCGGGCCAAGTGGTGGGTTCGCCTAGTGTACTGCGCTTCAGGCTTCATCAGGGGTGTTGTGAGACATCACTTTCCAAGCACAGCCTGGGATAAAATTACATCAGAGGCCATGCCAGTCTTCAGCTGCCCTGAGCAGGTCAGTAACATAGGAAAAATTTCCCTGTCTTATGTTACAGCTTTCCCCGGGTTGCCAGAAAACCTCAGATTATTCTTGGGTTTGGTGCTGAATCTAATGTCACTTTTCAATAAAGTGAAATAATTTGTCATTTGCAAAAGGAACAGAGTTAAAATTGAGCACGTCATAAATCTCACTAGAAAAAAAATCTGTTCAAATTACATGAGATGGAAGTGTGTTCTGAAAACTCTCTAGAGAGGGTCTTAAAAATGCAGTAGGGTCAGAGAGATGCCATCCAGTTAGTTCTCTAGTCCTACCCACCATCATGACTATACCAAATAGCAAAATAACCAGTTTAGGAGGGGTCAGAAAATGCGTTGAAAATATTGAGAGAAGGACCCAGAAAAGGCTGTATTCCCACCTCTCTGTTTCATTTCACTCTACAAAACCAAAGATTGTTTTCTTGTCTTTAGAAAATGAAAATGAAAGCCCTGCCCTGTTTTGTTAGAAAGTGTTGATCTTTTTATACACCTATCTGCTCAGACAAGCAGAAAATTTCAGATAAATCTTTGTAACATGCTCTTTTTTACTGTAAGGCCAAATAAATGGTTGAGATATTTATTTCTTGGAAGAATAACAGATGAGTTTCTGCTCTGCCTCTGGGTTTGGGGCTGTTAATCAGTGACAACAATTAAAAATTATTGCCATGTAAATTGTTTCCATTAACAGCCTAGTTCATGTGTTGGAGGGAGGCAAAGGTGAGCAGGGCCATGGCGGTCAGTGGATTTCTCAGGTTGGCAGCGAACACTAGCACTATTGCTCTTACGTCTTTCTTCCCATGATGGACGTGCACTGGAGCAGAGCTCCATCAGCCTTTGCAGCATGAGGGGTAGCATGCATCTCATATCACAGCAGCTCCAAAGGGCTGACATGATTCTCCCTACTTTCATGTGTTCCCATCTTTGCTGCATGCTAGGCTAAGCCACAAGCCAGCAAATGGCTTTGTCAGCCACCTGCAGAGGATTAGATGGACATCACTTGACTAAGGTTTCACAGCAACCCTGGGCAGCTCATGGTGGCAGTGGCTCTGTCTCATGGGGAGCTGAACTGCAGCGCCCCATGGCCCCAGCAAAGATCAGACTGCATTTGTGCGCCCAGGCTTTACAAAACAGCCATCAGTCACTGTTCAGACACAGGGGACTTAGATGGGTTTTGGAAGCTGGATCCCCAAATGCATTCAAAGAATGGGGTGGGACCAGACTGTAACCAAACTTTTATGAGTCAGTGATGGAGACCTGGGGAACTGTTCCTCACCAGAGACCCTCCATCACAGCAAACCCTATGCCAAGAACTGCAGCGATGCAAGGACAGAAACATTCGTCTCACTACCTATGAGGTGTTAGTTTTGTGGTTTACACAATAAGAAAGGTATAATTAATAGCAAATTTGGCCCTTGCTCTCAGACATAAAATTTGCAAAGCTATGAAGCCAGGTGTCTGATACTGTGGAAATCACTTCAGAGATGAACACCACCAAACCTGTTTTTAACTGGCCATTCTGGAGGTGTTTCCAAATGTGAAAGCCTTTGTTTAGGGAAATCTGTTAAGTTGCCAGGTGACAATAAGGTTAGCTAAAATAGAATTTACAGAATTTGGATGCTTAGTACAAAAATGAACAGATAGGATAACAAATCTATCTTCTGCTAAATACCTCTCTTTATTATTCAGGGAACCCCAGATTTTAATTTTTATATTTTCTAATGCTTGACTTCTGTTATGGTAGGAATTATACTACTGTCATTTGGTCAACTCTAGCAGCCATTGCTTTCATTAAAACCAATGGAAGCCAGATTAGATGCAAACCTATTTACAGCAAAGCCAACCAACCAACCAACCAACAAACCCAAACAAACCCCAAACCCTGTAATTTATAAAACACTTGAATAGAATAGAATAGAATAGAATCATTAAGGTTGGAAAAGGCCTCTAAGATCATCTAGTCCAACCATCAACCCAACACCACCATGCCTACTAAACCGTGTCCCGAAGTGCCACGTCTACACGTTTTTTGAACACCTCCAGGGACCCTACCACCTCTCTGGGCAGCCTGTTCCAATTCTTGACCACTCTTTCAGTAAAGAAATTTTTTCTAATATCCAATCTAAACCTCCCCTGGTGCAATTTAGGCCGTTTCCTCTTGTCCTATCACTTGTTACTTGGGAGAAGAGATCAACACCCACCTCATTACAACCTCCTTTCAGGTAGTTGTAGAGAGCGATAAGGTCTCCCCTCAGCCTCCTCTTCTCCAGACTAAACAATCCCAGTTCCTTCAGCTGCTCCTCATAAGACTTGTTTTCCAGACCCTTCACCAGCTTTGTTGCCCTTCTCTGGACACGCTCCAGCAACTCAATGTCCTTCTTGTAGTGAGGGGCCCAAAACTGAACACAGTATTCGAAGTACTTTCTTTGATACAGCTCATGCACAGCTCCATGAGCACCATGAGGGGGTATATTAAATCCTTTGCAAGAAGGCAAGTATCAGATTGAAGACACTTTATAGTGGATCTACTCTGACTATTTCCAAGACATTGAAACTTTGGCAACTATTTGAGATGTCTTCAGGTTCTCTGGCGATAATCTGTTCTTTGCAGACCAAACATGGACATTCTCAAACTAAAACAGTTTTCCAACCAACATTACAGCGGATTAAAAAAGAAAAAAGTCATTTCTCCATTACACAGTTAAGGAAAAACCCACAGTTTTCAAGTGTATCTTAAACAGACATTGTTGTAAAAATGGCTATAAGGAGCTTTTGTTAGTGTTACAAATTTAACTTGAAGCAGACTTTTGTCACAGTAATGAAGCTGTTACGGTAAATATTCTACAATGGAGAAATAAGCTTTTAGTAGCTAATAAAAACATACAGATTTAAAGAAACGGTTCATTAGCCAGGTCAGCATTATGTTTCACCTCTGATTTCCTTGTTTTCACACCCTTTGCACATTTCTTTCTTGCTGAAGGCTATAATCCTTGAGAGAGGAGGTAGTGAGGTTCTGCACAAGTGAAATAGTCTAAACCTGTCTTTTTTTTTTTAGCAGATTGAGACTTAAGAATTTAATGATTTACAAGACAACACCTCTGCTTGAGGCCTTCTTTCAGCTTTTATTAATTAAAAATACATGTCTTTGATACAAAGTGGAATCTCAGTGAGGTGAGAGGCATTGCATTCTCGAGTATATTTAACTGAGAGCAACATAACAGATGCAATTTGGGGCTCTCATATACTGCTCATCTCTTTGGTGGCATAAATTTAGAAAGTGTTAAAAGGTTTAAAGCTTAAAAGACTTAAGCATGTTACAGCAAGCCAAAAAAAAAAAGGGGAGATTATGCATTCTCTCAGGAATCTGTCTAAGGAAGTTATGGGTGTAACTGCAGTGTGCTTTGGCTTTGGTGAAAGTCTAGAGCAGGAAATATTGTGGGATGTCCCTGGGGAAACTTACAGAAACAAAAGCTATAAAGTAAGGGAGAAAATCTAGATGAGAGAATTGATATAAAACCTTAGGAGAAATGAATCTCCTTTTGGACTGAGAGTCTAGAAGAGGATTATCTTCCTTCTGGAATTGACAGCTTATTGCAGAAAAAGAAATTAAATGCTGTCACAATGATGGGTTCCCCCAGAGCAGTTTCTGGGACCTCTCACTTAGAGTGAGAGGAGTTTTTTTTCTATTCTGCTATTTTGTTAGTTATGGCTGTAACAGCAATTTAAGCAACAGAAAGAATTTTAAACCACTTGGGGAAGTAGTCAGGATTTTATGACTGACTATTCTTTTGTGATTTCTGTAAAACGAGTGGGACTCAATGCAGTGGGACTCCAAATCTTGCCCTCCTCACCGCTGACCCCAGAGCTGCTCCTGAGGCGGTGCTGTGAAAGCCTACACTTATTACTGGAAAGAGCCATTGCTGACAAACGTGGTTTCAGAAAATGTTCAAAATAGTCATGCAGCCTCGTGTCTGACTTCTTTTTCTAAAAGCAGAAGTTACCTACTTAAGTCTGTTCTGGAACAATATTGTCAGTTGTTTTCTGAGTATTCAGAAAGTCCTGCTTTGTTTGCAAATTTAGTCCAGAGAACAAACAAAAGTAATTTGTCAGCTTCAGCAAAACTATATATTTGAAGCTGGAGGCAAATATCAGGATACCTTCTTGCTTGAACATTATGGGCCAGACTACATCAAATGGAGAAAATCAGTGTAAAGTTCAACAGCACTATTTTGCCAGTTCCCAGTAACTGAACATCTGACTCTGGGCTGAGCTGCCCCATGGTCAGACTCCAGTGCTTGCACCCGGGCAAGGTTTCTGCTCCCCAGACCTGCAGAAGGGCGCGAGTGAGCAGCTGCCCTGCAGGTACACGCTTTAAGTGCAGCTTCAGCATCTGCAAGTGGAGACCAACGCCTTCACTTGCATAAAGCACCGGGCTCTGCTCAATTTTGAAAAAAGTCATGTTTATCATGTTAAGTTTCTTTAGGGAAGAGGGAGACTAGAATTAGTCTCCCTGAAGCTGTTTCTTCTGGTGCTGCAGCTTTTTTAAGTATAGAATTTATTGGTGTAAAAAACCAGACATGTGCCTAATGCCAAAATTCCAGTGCCCAATGTTTTATATCCGTGTTTACTTCGCACTGTCATTCAAGCCCCAGAGCTGACCAGTCCAAGTAGTCTTAATAACAACTGCTTAATAATATTGCAGCAGCTCCTCAGGAAGTTTCCACATGAAAAATCACTGCTGGCAGATTGAGGAGGGAAGAGGTTCAGGTAGAAATTCTCCCTCCTGTATACACATCTTTAGGATTTTATGTGGACCTAAACATGTGAAGAATATAGCTTTCACCCACAGATGGCGATGAACACAATCTATGCCTTCCCAAAGATAGAAAATTACATATTTATACTCAGAGAAATGCCAACATATAGCTTAAGGAAAGGGGCTCTAGCTTATGTTGAAACAGTACAATCAATTTGGCATGAAAAAAGTGAGAGTCAGATTGGTATAACATCTACCCATTCATCAGGCTCCTGTGCAGCCCAGGAAAGCACAGACTCTGAGAAGAAAACTGCCTCATCCTAATAAGGCAGAGCTATCTGCTAGCGACATAGTCTGGATGCCTTCTATGTGAACTAATGCAAACCATCGGGAGAGCTGCTTCTGTGCGGCTGAGGAGCCGTATCATCTTTCCATCAATAACAAAGTATGATCATCTTTGCAGGATTATTCGTGCTGAGTTGCACACAAATGCTTTGCTCGTATGCATGCTGCATGAAAATCTCATGTTACAAGAAAAGCCACTTACCGATGTCCTGGGTTACCCTCTGCATCTCCTTCAATATGAAAGCACAGTGAAAAAAACCCAGTCATTGTGCCTGAATAGTAAGCATTTTTTCTGCACAGGGAATATAAAATTATAGCAGATCTTTGATTTATTTTTGACTCTGTAGTAAAATGATATTGCTTTTTAGTTTGACTTGTCAGGACCTTCCTTTGTTTAGATTTAACTTGATATGGCTGAATCCTTTAGAAATAATAGATGTGCTTTGGAACAGAAGACAACAGCTCAGAAGAAGGGCATCTATCCAAGCAGCCATGCTTCTGCCTATTGCTGAGTGGAGGTGGCAGGGTGTCTGCTGAGGTAGGAGCTGCTGCTCACTTATTTTGAAGAAATGTCTTTATTTCTTGATGTATTTATAACATTCATATCCAGTACTTTAATGCGTTTCAGGGAGAGCCAGATCTCCCTACTGACGTCAAGAGAAGCAGCTGAAAACAGGCCAATAACAATTTTTGGGTTTTAAAGCAGGCTCTGTGGCTGTGCAGGAAGGAGGAGATTTCTTGTTACAAGTACAAACAAGAAAAAAGTCATTTACAAAGAAGAAAGTAGGTAAATCATGTCAAAATTATTCATGTTTTGCTGTAGCTCTTATATTTTGTTGCCAAAAAAATGATCCTTCCTGCAGCAAGATTTCCTTCTGAATTATTAGGAGATTTGCTTGATTAAGGACTGTTAAGATGTGGCTTTTGTGCCAAAACTTCATTTTGGTCTATCGGCATTGTGGGCTTTTCTCATTCAATCAGAAATACCCAATAGATTAAAATGAAAATGAACACTCAGCTACATCTACTACATCTTACTGTTTTCTCTCAATAATTACAAACATCTATCCAAAACATGGTGATATTTTGTACTTTTGCAAAGGAGCTAAGTTAAAGCAAGTGGTGACCTTCTGCTACCACCTGCAATAATCAAGTAGGGCTCTGCTGGCCTCCTAATCCCCCTCCATGCCCTCCTTCCAGATTTCTTCCTGGAATGGGGTATTAGCGGCTTGAAAGAGAACAAGGAATTGCAGTGAGGGTAGGAGAATGTGCTGTGGTGCTCTCAGGTGAATAAACAGGGCAACTGAAAAGATTTTGATTAAATGGAGATGTTTATTTCTGAGCAGAAGAAAGCATGAGCTTATTTAACTCACATTTTTATGAAGTGATTTGTTTTTGTTTATCATCATTGGGGCTCCCTCAAGTTTGGTTACAATTAATTTTCAGTTCAGAGGAGATATTCTCATTTTCTCATCAATTATTTGGGAAATGAAGGTAGCTGCGACATTCACACGCAGAAAGGAGCCTCCGCCACAAACCTGCCAGTTACTGTAAGCAGCTCCTGTAATAGCAAACTTCTGCACAAACACAAGACACATAAGAGGTGCATCAGACCAAGCACAAATACACCTCTATAGCTAATAAAGCAGAAAAGAAGTTGAAATTTTGAAAGGTACTTTTAAAAACCCTTCTAATGAATGTATGTACACAGAGCCAGGGAAAATTATGATGGATCTCTTTGATGCTCCATCTCCTACAGATATGCCTTTTCTCTACCAACAAACCACACATGCCAAACTCTACCTGCAACAGAAGAGAAGCTGGGTCTGACTAGGGATCTACAATTCACTTAGAAGACCTCCTATTTCACTTGTAATTCTTTAATAGTTTCAAGTTGCTAGTCATATGGTTTCAGCAGTGGGCAACTTCCCTGCATGAGTTATGGTTTCCAGCTCAAATTTCCACATTTGAGTAGATGGACAGAGCCAGTTATTTGAACGTACAGATCTTGCAACAGTCCATCTCCATTGGAGCAACAGAGAAGGGGATTGCAGTACACTCAGCAAAGAGACCAAAAGGTGAGCAAGCGTAGGCCACTGGTGTGGCAGTGCCACTGAAGCATCGTCAAGGTGCCCTGGCAAGTCCTTGTAGGTGTAGTCAGTATAGAAACTCATCTGAAATTTTCGAGAAAACAGTTTCCACATGGTTGACATCTTCTACAGGTCAAAAAAAAAAAGTTCATTTCACCTTTCTGTCCCAAGCAGACAGGACGAGAACAAATGCTGACGCATCAGCTGTCACACAAGACAGAAATTATCATTTATGGCCACCTCTGCATTTTTCTCCTTTGGATAAAGGATTTCATTCCTTTGCACCAGAATCTGTCAGTACACACCAAACAATAATGATGTATCTAAGCGTAGTTACCTAGCACTATGTACCTGAGCACCTACAGCTGAGCAAGCTATTCATTTAGTAAGCCAAATCTGGAGCCTCTTTCCACTTACCCTGAAGAAATGCTCCATCATCATTCCACTGCTTACACTCTTGTTCTGCCATCCACAGAAAGCCTGGTGACTCAGAAGTGCCCACTCTTGGGCAAAAGAAACTGGAAGACGCTAGAAAACAGAAGCACAAGAAAAGAAACCTCCTTAAAACCAGGAAAGGTCTTTTTTTAAAATTTATTTTAAAGTGGGCTGGCCATAGAGGAAAACTTCTTTCCTCTGCTTCCGTGTTGCTTGAGTGCTCTAAGTATGCTCTGAGTCCAGACTGCGGTTGGGAGGGAGCTCACTCATCTTTAACATCAGTTGTAATGCAGGTTTGCTAGACTGAACTTCATTCTGGTTGAGAAATAGTTCCCTCATTTCACTTCTTTCTTTACTCCCTTAAGTTTCTCTCTGCTCTCTCCATGTCACTATGATGAGAGAGCAGTGAGTCCAGTCCCAAGCAATCATTCTGAGTATGTATTTCAACACTGTTGTGGTTAATTAACTTGTCAGATAGCAATCCAGGAGCAGTTGGATATATAGGTCCCTCAGGCATGCTGCATATTTTATCTTTGCCGTATCACTAATTATAACCATAGTTGTGATTAGAATGCTGAGATTCACATTTTTACACCTTGCTCTTTCCTTGCCAGTCCTAACTTTCATTTCAGCCTCCTCTCTCTGGCTCCAGCGGCAAAGAAAACAGACATCAGTGATGGGGAACGCCTGCCAACGCAGCAGGAGCGAGCCAATGCTGATCCCTCTTCCAGTAACATGTCCTGGCTGAGCGTGTCCAGACTAAAAAGTCATTGCAGCCAAACTTACACATCCTCAAAAGCAGCTAGTATCACGAAGTGCTAAAGTGAACAGCACTGTCATCAGAAGCTTCTTGAACAGGCAACCTTTAGGTTAATGGAGAAATTTGAAGCAGGTTTAAAACTACCTTTTCCTTATACTGGAGGGCATTTCTTATGCTTAGTTGCACTAATAATACCTAACCCCTTAAAATACTCATCCTTTCCGAGAACTGTTAGGGTCCTTGCAATGAGGGAATTCAGACCAACAGACCTGGAAAAAAAAAAAAAAAGACGAAAAAGGATGTAAGGCAACATCAAAAAGGACTTATGCAGGACTCAAGTACCTGATCCCAGACTCCCTTTGCTTGGTTGCCTCCTAGCACTGGAGAAAACTCAGTTTGACAGATACGTACTTTTTCTACTTCACAATGCCCAGGTGCCCTGAGCTGCCCCACTTTATACATCCAGAACTGTCTCAGCTCAGACAGAGCAGAGGAGCTCAGTATCCAGCTCTGCTTCAAGCTGCTCTACACCCAGAGGCAGGGCTTTAGCTCAGCCCTAGGAGGCAAGAATCACTCAGTCATGGTGCAGTTGGTTTCCAAGTCTCAGAGATGCAGACAAATACTATGGTGGCTCCTATCTTGTAGAACAGAGGGTGAGGTGGGGTCCTCTTAATTCATTATCAGTCTGATGCTTAGCTGCTTCTGCCTGTGGGTAGGAAAGCTGTGATTCTGAGCAGGATGTCTTTGTTACTAGGTGACAGCTTCATCCTCCGTGAGGCAACACTCCGCATCCCACCAGTTGAAGCTGTGACACTGTTCAGGGAAGCACTTACCATGCTCAGGGCACTCCAGTGCAAGCAGGGAATTCTGGTTACTCTCTCTGCTGCCAGAAATGCTTGTATATATTACTGTTCAAGTGCCAAACACAACTCATCCTGGGGGCAAGAACCACAGCTCACAGCTCCCCTCTTCCTCATGAGTGCCCCAAACATTAGCCTACAGTCCTGCAGCTTTTTTGTCTCTTTGTATTCATGCTCTCTCTCCTTTTAATTAATTTTGGTTTGGTGGCACCCATTCAAAAGCAGAGGGGAAGGGTGTTCTTCCAGGGTAAGCGGTTGCCTTGAAAATACAACACGTGGATTTGAATTCTCTCAGGTTGAGAAGGGAACTGAATCCAAATCCCCTGTTTTCTCTGCAAGGGCTGTAACCACCCATCGCTATGGGAAGGGTGCACATCTGACCCACCCAGCAAGTCATACCCCGCTCCTCGAAGGAATGGACCTTGGAAGCATCCCCAAGGCAGAGCCAGGACCAGGCTCCTGCAGGAAGGCTTCTCCCTGAAAATTGAAGCCCGTAGTAGGACATTTAACTCAGGTGATTATCCAGGCAGCTTCTTGCTGAGCTTATAGACTTTGCGTGACCCTTTCCTCAGGCTTTCTGACTGCTAGTCTAAAATGTTAGGGGAAAAAAAATCAGTGATTTTGCCTAAAAATTGGTATGGTAATAATGACGCTTTCCGGATTGAACCAATACATACAAGCACTACACTGACCTTACAGTTTGGGTGAAATGGTCTTACACCTGATTTAGTTACTTTTTTGGCTGAAATTTGCTTTTCACCCATAACTTCTTTTCAAGCAATTAGTATTAGATCTGGGTTGCTTAGAGCTAGTCAAACTGCAAAAAGGTTGTTGCAGGGCATGATCTTTCTGAAAAAATGCCAACAGATATTCACAACAGATATTCACAAGCTGGGCTTAGATCACGTGCTGAGTTTTGTAGCCTACTGTGAAGGTGTCAGATGATGACCACTTCAGGCATCCGTAGCAAAGGCCTAGGGGCTGGAGAGGCTGTGACCTTGCCAGTCCTTTAAGCCCTACTGTCTTGTGTGCAAAAGATCAAAAGCAACTGAAATAACAGTTATCATGTTACATCATGTTGATTCAATACACAAATATACGTATTTTCACTTCAGCTTTTCCTGTGCTTTGAGAAAAGTGCAATTTAAAAAAAAAATCTATGAAATTAAATTGTGTATGTAGCTATGTTTTGCTACTTTTCGGTTAATTTACACTAACCGGATTTTTAGAAGTTTAACATACCACCGCTGTCCTGTAATAATACTTCACAGCATGATAAGATTCACTGCCTTATTTTTCTGCTTGGCCCAAAGTGAATAATTCAGCATTGCATGTTTCATAGTCTGAGTCACAAATGTTGAAATTGATTACACAGAGGCATCGGAGTAGTCTCTCATTTTGCTTGCTTAAAGATCCACTGAAATTCATCGAGACATTTACAATTCCCATGAAACTCAGGCTCCTAACTTGAAGCTTTTCATTTTTTCCCCACCCACTGTCAGGACAGCAACTCTGAGGACGCAATACATGTTCAGAAACCACAAGAACGCTGAAAACCCCAGATATTGTCTGAGAAGTGAACATGGGATGAACATTGCTTAAGCTGGCTTTCTTCTAGCAGTGAGCAGGTATTATCAGTACGCAGGCATATGATAATTCTCAGTACTGTGGAACCTCAGTGGCAGACCCTGTTCCTCTGCCTACAAAGAATTTTAGTATTTAGTGAAGTCTCTGTTTACTGAAATTACCTCTTTTAACTCTCTAACACCCCCTTTTGTAGCAGAAGGTGGCAGTTAGATCCTCCCAAGTCTTTCTGCTCCAGGATAAACAAACCCACCCCCCTTAGCTCTGTTCTCCTCTGTCATATGCTCAGCCTCCTCCTCAGCCCCACATTTTCATGGCTCACCACTGAATTAATCTATTTGTCAATAATTGTACTTGTTTAAAACAACAAATGCATTGCTGGTCTTCCTACTGGAAGTAAGCCCAAATACACCAGAGTGCAGGATGAAAGACATTTAAGTGTTTTTTTTCTAAAGGTGGGGTTTTGTTTCTTGCCTATGGAACCAGCTGTGGTCAACTCAGTAAGAGTCATTTGTGCCTCTGTTGAAGTCCGTACAAAGCTGGAGTAAATCTATCTATCTACTACAGGAAACGCAGTGAGTCCAGCATTGTTTGATGTTGTTCTTTGAACAGGTGTAACTGACTCGATCCTCTACACCAAATCCAATGCCAAAGCAGATAATGTTTGCCATTTTGGAACAGAGGTCAGAACTGATACTTGTCTGAATTCCCTAAGGCACCCCCAGTGCAGAAGCTAGCTAATATATAGCTGGCATCTAGCAGAAAGGGTGCAGCTCAAGGTAATGTGGCTAGAATAAAAAGGGCACTAGCAACACCTGCTTCGAATTCTGAATATGCTGCCTGTGGAAAAAAGTCAGTGGAAGACTTTACGAATTTCTAAACATGCCGGCCATTTAAATAACTGTGTTACGTTGCATACAATAGTGCAGATCTTCATCCATCTATAAGTACTGTGCGAACTTTTTATGCAATACTTAATCATATTCTCTTCTGCAAGCCGATGGGTACTGAAATGGGGGCTCCGGGGCAGATCAAGGGAGCTGATAGAACAACCTCAGCAGTCTGCTCATTAGACCTCCTACATGACCAGGACTGGGCAGGATTTTCTGCACACAGCATGTTCCTCTTCCCCAACCTCACAAGGTGAATTAGAATACATCCAATTAAGACATAGAGGAAGCTTCAGCTAGAAGGAAATAACCTAATTCATATTTCACTGGGACATGGGGGTGACACATCCATCTTTATTAAAGCGAACACAACAGGGATAACAACACTCTGCAGTCCAGGGCCAGAACACAACCCTTACTGTCATTAGAGGGTTTAAATACTATTCTTAGAAGGATCATCTTTTGAAGAGTTGCTGAAACCCTCACTGGACAGAGCTAATGCCCTCTGACATGTAAGTAGTCATATTTTTAAAATGTTTTGTTTTTGTGACAACCCCATCCCCTAATGAAGGGCCATCCCACACACGCCCCATTACAGTTTGCTGTGTTGCAGCTCTCTTTGTGCATGTGTCACACCTTGCAATCCTCCTTTGTTGGTTGTATTTGCAGCACTATACTTCAATACCGCTCTGATCAACTGGTTTCCTGTAATAACCTTTGGAAGTTACATCTTTGAAAAATTACACAGTAAAACCACTCCAGAGATAAGAGTTTTCAGGTGGACTGGAAAACACTCCTTGTCAAAGATGAGACTCAGGAGTTTTTCATTTGCTTTAATGCAGTATGTGTTTTTTCTGGCATCGGTGGGAAAAGAAAACAATGTTGGTATCAGACGACAAAAATCAAAGTATTTTTAAAAGACTGTGTTCCACTGTCTCCCGATTGCACAACAGTTTCATGGCGAGGAGCCCGGACGTGAGGCAAAGCAGTGCCAATCAAGAGAGAAGAGGAGGGCACAGCCAGATCACCTGGTCCCTCCCGGTGCTGCGTATTTGCTCTGCAAAGCCCCCGATACGCAGAGGGCTTGCTTTGCTTGCCGCGTGCTTTTTCAAAAGAAGAGTATTACTGATGTTAGAGATGTCTATACCGCACAGTAAGGTGGGGAGGGATTTGCAGTGAAACCGAGTAACACTGTTGTAAACCTTTCACACCTTCCAGCCCAAGATCTCAAAGCATTTCCCAGCTGGTAGCATAGCCTCAGGGGCTCCCCAGGATGGGACAGTCCTGAGCACAGCGCTCCCAGAGCTGCTGCTTGACCCCACCGCCTCTTACTGTGAACCCCTCTCTGGTGCTGAGCTGGTTTGGTTTTGGCTCTGGCCGGGAACGTTTCTGTTGCATCAGTGCAGGGCTATTCTGTTCTACAGGCAGTCTCCCACTCTAATGCATGAGTTTTAAAAGCTTACTTAGTAAATATCAGATTTCATATTGTTTCATCTGCCATTTCCCACCCCAGTCCCAGGGCTAAGGACAAAAGCAATGATGTGACTTTGCATTTCTGATCAGATTGCTGCCAGTCTCCTCTCCCCTTCCACCTCTCCGCTCTCCCAAGGTTTCTAAATAACAAGCATTACCATTTCCCTAGCGGTCACTCCACGCCCACATCGACACAGCGCCAGGCGAGGCTGTGGCATCTCTTCAGCAACACAAGGGAAAATGAGACCCAAGACACCCACGAACTGGTAGAAGGTAGAAACTATTTCAGTCTGCTCCTGGGTTTAAAGAGCCAGCTGCCAGGACAAAAGACTATGGAAAATGTCCTCTACAAAGACTCACAGTAAATGAGAAAGGTCAGCGGTGGCAAAGCTGCTAGAGACAGTAACTGTAGCTAATTGGGTGGGCTGCTGCTTAACTTTCTGAAACCCAAGGATTTGTCTGTGAGATATTTTAATTTTTGGGGCCTTGCCAGCCTTATGTATTATGCTGGTACATACAACACAAAGATGTTTCTTTTACCTTTCTTTTATTATTCATACCTTAAACGCATCATTGTGTTCTCTGTTAGGTCTTTTTTCTAGAAAAAGTAGGTGAAGGTAGGTAAAGGATAGAGCTGCAAGATCTTACATACCCAGCATAAGCAGACAGTTGTGAACTTAAAAAAATTTTGCTGGTGGACAATTTTTTCATTAGGAAAAAGTTTTAGCATTTGAAATGGGCAGTTCTGACATTTTCCTAATTGATTTTTCTGTTCAAAATGAAACAAAATTCCCATTAGGGTCATTTTAGGTTGGCATCTACAAGTCAGCATCGCTCCCCCTTTCTTAGCATGTCTCTGTTCTTTCTGTGCTGGAGATAAGCTGGGGGATTTGCATGCTATTTTCTCACTGACTCATTTTCCAAATATGGCCATTTAACAAATATTGTTTCTGCAGGCAGCCATCCCCTCCAGATCCTTCATAAAGGAAATTACTCAATCAATAAAGTTAATTTTCACTCCCCCCTGAAGCAGCCACCCACCCCAGCAGATGTTCAGAAACAGACTAAAACAAAGCCGGAAACCTACTCAGATCCAAACATCTCTTGCTAATGTCCTCCTGCAGCTAAGGTTGAAATTAATACTTTATCTGTAGTAGGAGGCAATGCAGAGAGCAAGACCACGTTCTGCTGCTTTAATTAGCTAACTGAAAGATTAATAAACAGCCGTGATGCGCTCTGGTCCATTCTCACTATGTTTACAGTCAACCCAGTTCTACTATAAATATTGTTTTCATGTCGAAACAAATTCAAAGTTGACATTAACCCTAACTAGGTGGCCCCTGTGTACAGCACAAATGACCGCACCTCTGCAATTGGCCCGGGGGGGCAGAGGAACTAGTCTCACTGCCTTGTTTCGTCCCAGGAGGAGGTCCGCACTGGAAAGGGAGCTAAGACTTACCTGGAGATCCTGAGGAAATCCTGCAGCTGTCTTACTTCAGCTTAGGTATGGATGCCACTGGGGAGACCCTCAAAACTTCTGGAGTAGGGTCTGGTTTTGCAAACCTGCAACCTGCGGCAAGTAGTGCACAATAGCATTAACGACAGGAGGAAAATACACAAAAACACTCTTTTTGCATCTCTTTTGTTTGCAATAAGAAAAACAAGGTTCAATATCACATATACTAAAAAAAGGATCTTGGGATCTAATCTAATCTTCTTTACACGAACATGGTGTTTGTGGAGCAAGTCCAGGCTTAAACTGAGAAAGCTTAGAATTAGCTTCTCCTCCTGGAGGGTCTTACCTTGTCCAAATTCTTGCCACATGCAGTCTCCCTGATCCTAATATGTTGGCAAAGGCAGCAGAGAAGTTGGCCCCAGTTTGAATTTCCTTGAGAGTCACACTTGGGTAGAAGGGGCACTGGCACCCTTAAGCAGGATTTAGTGAGTGCGTTAGCTGGCCATAAATAAAGTTTGGAAGGAGTCAGAAAAATGAAGGTTTAAATTTAATGTTTAAGAAAAAAAGAAAAATTACAGTTGTTCTCAGGCATAATATTGAGAAAGGTTGCTAACAGCTGAAGCTGGTCTCCACAGAGGCAGGAGGCATAGGGGAAAAAAAAAATAGAAAAAGCACTCGGTTATCGGGAAGGGGATTTCATGGGCAAAACAAACATCATGAAATGATTCAGAAATGCAATACCAATGTAGAGCATCCATCCTTGCAGTATGTAGAGCATAATGCAAGAGAGGTGTGAAGGAATGGGACCATCGATTGTGAGTCTATGATATGAAGCTAAAACCAAGGAAAAACACTGTGAATAATGATAGCAGGAAAGACAATGAAAGAAGAAACTGATCTGTCTACCTATTCTCTATTTACCATAAAGGATAAAAAGAAAATAATGCATTCTTAACGAAATGTGGCTAACCAGGGCACTTGTAGAACAGATCTATTCACATGCCTAAAATAACTCTCCTGTCTCTGCAGTGTCAGGGGTCTCACTAGGCACTGCAGGGCACTATTTATGTTACAGGTGTCACCATTTAAGAGATGAAATTAGCCCATCTCCCAGGGGTTTATCTCCTGGGAGTCTTCTGAGCAGAAAGGCAGAGGGGGGCAAATCAACTAACTTGCCCCATGAGTCAAGGCAGAGGCCGGGTGGGGGATGCTGCAGCTGCCTGGGAAATCCCCTGTGGGTTCGTGCCACCTCACACAGGTGGGATGGGAACTTTCCAGAGTAGGGGCAGCCTGGGGAGGATGCCCCATGCTTTGGTGTTGTGCTAATAAGGAAGGAGCGGTTGAGGACTAAGACAGCTTTGCATTCAGACCTTAGCAACTGCACATGCCTGTGATCGCTGTTTTAGCAGCCATTTCCATCCTGCTGACACAACCAGCACCAGGAGAGCTGGTTGCAAAGACATTAACCACTGTAATTTCAAGCAGAGCTGTTGCTGTTAAAAGGACAAAGAGTTTTTAATGACGAACAGAGGAAAATCTTCTGTAAGATCTGGTAAGTCAGCACCTGATTTGATAAGAGATCCAACCTGAAAGGATGGAAACTGGTAACACAACCAACGCAGCTGGATTCTCAGATGGGACTTCTGGTGTGGAGAGCAAACAGAATAGTCACTGTTACTGCTAAAATTAATGGCAAAAGCTCACAGCTTCACAAGCTCATTGGCTGCTTGAACTGAATTGATAACAAAAGATGGTGAGCAAAATCCTTCTTCAATTTAAACAAATACCTGTGACATGTATCATATATAATGAGCTTAAAACATGGAGGTCCAGCACATTCCTACCAACAGCTCCTGAATATGAATAACTGCTTTGCTCTCTTCATTCTGCTTATTGCAGGGCAGAAGAGTATCAGATCAATTTGCCTTAATTTTTCTACATAACTACCTAGCATAAATGCTATCAGAAGATTCCAGCTGCCTCACCTGTTGAAAATAATAGATCCTGGAGATTAAGGATGTGTTTAGAAATCTTTACCACGTGAAAGAGCCAGAGCTGCAAAGTGGTGTTTGATGTCTCATCCTGCCTGGGTATGGAGTCACTCTATTTAACTAACACCAAGCTCCTAAAGGTCAGGACTGATGACAGACTGCACACAGATGGAATTTCCAAACCTTAAGATAACTCTCTACACCTCCCCAGCTATCACAGCTGATCTACAGCAGCTGCCTCCTGCATTTAAGCTTAGTTTTTGCCTAACCACTGTAAAGGTATTATTTACAGTTCAAAATCCTGACTCGGACACATCTGAACCCAGGGAGCGGCTGCTCTGGACTGATCATTAACAGCAGTAAATTCTATGCTGACAGCTTAGGGCTCAACTATTGTCTTTGTACAGGAAAAAGGACAGATATTAATGAACATGGAGAACATCTATAAAACCAGCTTTTTTTTTTTTTTTAAATTCTGCTTTCCTTGCCTTTTACTTTGATGTACAATCCAGTGAGTTATTTTTTAAAATCTTTTTTTAAAACTATTTTTTAAAAACAGTTTTTTTCTATTTAATAAGACATTTTCCAATCACAGAACCTTCTTCCTTTGCTGCTGTCACATTTGCAGTCTCTCCATGCCACTGAAGGTCTCTCAGTGCTAAGGGAGGAGCTTGGCTTTCTGGCCTTCCAGTATTGGGTTTTACCATTAAATTTAGAAAAAAATAATACCTGGGGCCTTTGGGAAATTGTCAAAAAGCAATTTTTCTTTGAATGCAAAGCACAAACTCTCCATAAGCATTCCACCCTTGACAAAAGCACTGGGTGTGAGTGAAAGCTGAACAAGCCTTGATCCATCTGATCCTAGAGAGCCACGGAGGAACGTTTCCTCCCATTCCTTGGGACAGACGCCTCTGTTTTCTCCGTGTCCCACTCTGGAACCTGGGCCTTGCATACATCCACATGGCTCTGCTGATAGCAGTCAGCTGTGTGCTGTATTGCTGCTCCCCATTCTTACTCAGAATCACTTCAGCATCTGGGCATTGCTGGCTTGCTCACATATTCACGGAAGTCAGGGAAAATCTTCTTGCCACCTCTCTGTGTGAATTTTGTAGAAGCACAACTGGAGCATCTAACGTGCTGCTTGGGAGTGATCTATAACACTCTGAGCATTCTCAATGCAACCTTCACGGGTCATCACTCACCAAAGCTGGGTTTCTCCTCCTTTTCTAAATATTACTGATGCATGAAGAAATACAGATTCAGTTCAGCTTCAGCTCCTCAGATTAGAAATGTGTATGTGCTTTGTGGTCTGTTGCATTAGAGGTGCTTGTACCTGTAGGCTTTGAGAGATGTGTATAATTGATCCTGTGCTGAAGTGGAAGTAAATACATTTGACTCACAGCATAAATGGAAACAATCGTCAGCCTCTGTGTGGACTACATTTAGATAAGTTCTCTTAGCAGCAGGCTACAACCCGCTATGCTTTTGCTCTTGGGACATGGTATCTTTTCTTAGAAGCTATTAATAGTATGAAGCACTATCTAGTGCTTACTTTCTCACAGAAATGTTTTATTTATATTTACAACTGTGCACTCCTTACCACATTATTTTCCACCACTACCACTCCCAAATAAATATTCTTATTCCAGTGGTTGCCTGTGGGCAAATAAAAGCAGACCAGACAATATAGCTGCTTCACAACAGGTGGCTTTCCTTTCCCAAGACCTATGCTCCCAAAGTATTTAGCAACAAGAAACCTGTGAATCCACAGACTGAGTCTTGCACTGGGTTTCACAGCCTCAGTCTCAGGCTGATGGCCACACCAAGAAGCCTCCTATCTTCTGCCATAGCTAGGACGCATATTTTCTGTCTGTAATTCTATGGTAAGGCTCTAGGATGCCCTTCAACTTTATCCAAGGTCAAATTATTTAGTAACTCAAGGCTAATAGTAGCTGGAACTAAGTCTAAGCTTCCTAGTAGTAAAACGTGAGGACATTTAAGAAACATGGTCATACCTGCTGGTCACCTATTTTAACCTGAGGCATGGCTTGGCAGCAGTTAGGAAGATGGGTGATACTAAAAATGTATTTTTTGGTGAAAGGTAATATACTTTGAAATACAGTTTTTTGTATATACCCCATGGGCAGACATATTGTATACAATGAAGCATGGTGTAAAGGCAGCCTGGCTAGCAATGACCCGAGCTGGTACGTCGGCTCAAAACCCACAGCCACTGCCTATCTGCTGCCAGTTTCCACACTCATTGCTCAGAGCTGCTAATAGCTTGAACAGTGCTGTACCAACGCAGCTACGGTACTTGCACTCAACTGGTTGCCTCATTGCTCTGTGGGGTGGCTGCCTGGTATTGCCTTCTGTTGGCATGCTGAGCAATTTCCTCCGCATGGCGCTATCTGCGATGCTACATCTTTGGAAATTCTTGGCCCCACCTGCTGTTGTGCAACTGAGAGAGCTGAGAACTACGAGAGCTGAAGACTGAATTTCTTACAGGCTATTCAACTTTGGCTTTGAACAGCCTCCTCCTGTGACTAGCAGTAGATGACATCAGAATAAAGAAAATTAGTACACAGCCCTCTCCCTTGGAAAGATGACTAGTCTCCCCTACCACATCCATCCCCTTCTCAAAATCCAGCAGATATTATGAGGAACTTAAAAGAATTTAGCTTCCCTTCAGCTTCTTTAAGTAGTGATTACGGTAGTTTCCCCATGTTGGGAAATGAACCTATATTAAGGCTCATAGCGATAAAGCATCTTACTCCATTTCCTGATGAAAGAATTTTTTTGCTCCTGAGAATTTGTTTACCATAGAACAGGTCTTGGCCAGGAGCTGCAGGCAGAAATAAGAGTGTTTTGAGGCTGAATGCAGATGGTAAGCAGCTCACCACGTGCAGTCACTGAAAAGGTTTTTCTGGGCACTTTTCTCCAAAGTCAGGGGACAGACCTGAATAGATTTAGGTGGGAATTCTGATTTCATATTACTGTTACCTTAAAAACTTATCTTGCAGTTGCAGCCGAATTACTTTCTTGTGCTAAGTTGCTCTATTCTACTTTGACCTATGGCCACGTTGCCATGGCAGTCACTCCTGCACGTGTGTTTTAAATACATAACCTACAAAGCACTTTGGATTCCTTTGACGTGGTAGGCATCTATTTTCCAGGTGATTTTCTCGTTTTAGATACAATCTGCAAAACAATGGAGAACTTGCTACCAGTAGGCTAATTCATATTTCCACAACAGCATCACTAAAAGCCTATGTACACATGTTGCATGTTACACGTGAGTACTCTTTAAGCACATGCCTTTTTATAGGATCAAGCATCTACATAACATGTCTTTGGTTTCATGCTGTTATCATGCCGCAACATAATTCCTTGTGGTTTTCATAGCAAGTATAGAAAATTAAATTATAGCAGCCTTTGGTTAAAAACAAGAACAGTGCAGATTTTAGCCCTCATAGTATATCTTCTCTAAATAAGCTATATCATTATTTATTTATTTATTCTTGCATTAACATAAATTTCCACTAGCCTGTCACAATGACCAAACATTTTTGATTTTATGTCTGTGAATAAATTTTTAAAAATGTCAAATTAGATGGGTAATGCTCTGTACACGCACATTCATCCTCTCAAAGTATTAGCCAGAGAGCTCTTCAAAACAGCAATTATTCAAAAATTGAGAAACAAGTTACATATTGCTTACCTCAAGCAGATTAGCAATGTTCTTTCATTTATTTATAAGGTACTCTGGGAGCACCTTTTCACTCTAAGAAGAAAGATTCTGGCAATCAGCAGAACATGAAAAGGGGGGTAGGTCGACTGCTCCAAGTTACAGAACTATTTACCAGTACAGATCCATGCCTTTTTCCCTCTTGTTCCAAGGATTTTCATTACCAGAGAACAACAATCCGAGCTGAACATTTGCTGAAAGAGAAAGGGTCTAAAAGAAGTCCGTGAAATTGCTGTTTAACATTATAATGCAATCAACACTGGAGATGACAAAAGAATACATACAGAAGCACAGGTGCTATTCTGGATGCTGTTTGCTTCCAAGGGGTACCCATTGGGACTACATCCCTTTCTCTTTCCTTTTTAATGGATTCAAATACATTCCAGAACTTAGAGAAAATGAATGCTGTCCAGTTAGCCAATTCTGGATGCTGACCGTAGAAAATCTATGGAACTATTTAATATATGTAGCATAAAACCTAAGACATAGTCTACGTACAAGACTATGTAGTAGTTTTTTACAGTAAATAGTAGAAAATCCATTATTTTCAGCTACGCTAGCACTTCTTAGATGTACACTAGAACAAATGCCATTTTTTGCAATAACAAAATCATTTTACGTCAAGGCTGGTGACAGTTAAATTGTTCACATGAACCAGATTCAAGTTACTGTGTTGAATTTTGTGAGTCCTGTGGAATTAGGCAAGCAGACCCTTAAATCACAAGTAAATAATTTATTTCTTAACATGAGTCATGCATTATCTGTCTCAGAAGAGACCATTAGATCTGCTGTTCAAAGCCATTTTTCTGCTGGGAGTTCTTCATGAGTAATAAGGTGGTTTACAAATTCAGCATCATAAACTAGCAAAGCGCAGGAGCAGCAGCAAACTTCCTGAGCCCACTTTTTAAAATCTCCAGAAATCTTGATGTTGGGTGCAGCGTAAGGACAAGATGAGCATCCAGAGTAGTCTCTTTATGTCTGCATCACTTTTAGTAGTTTATAGGGAGGAGCATGGGAATAAAACACCTTTTAGAAAGTAGTCAAGACAAAATCATACCACTTCGAGAAAGACATGGACAGAAAAATTAAAGGAAGAATACTAGCTAGTAACAAGCTCTGCCAGTTCTACAGATGTGCTAGGACATTAAAATCTGTAGAGGCTACTGGCAGCAGGACTGGAAGTCTGCAGGGGCACTGACACATACATGTTGTGCGTCTTCAATCACCAAAGGATGACATTAAATCCAAGGAATTTAAAGTGTCTCCAAAACTGGTATTAAGTACAGCTTTTCTTAAGAATAGGTTCATTATTGTAATTATTTTCCATATCTATAAATGCACTTACTGTAGTTATTTGTGTACTGCAGGAAAGAACAGAACTTCACCTATAAATAGTTTAGAAAAGATGGACAGAGTGCTTTTGAATATAAGAATGTTTTCTCTTCCTGTGTTAGTTTAATGGGATAGATGCCAATGCTTTTATGAATTATGAATGCAGCAGTCTTCTTTCCAAATGAAGATGTTGGAAGTCTGCCACTGGAACGAGGTGCTCATATTACATACTGCCAGCAAATTTCTGTTTCTTTAATGAAAACTAGATTACTAAACCACTTTTCTTTTGAAAAACATTACTCTTGCCTATAATGATGTTGCATAGCATATTCTCCTCTAGAATAAAAGAGAAAAAATAATCAGGATAGAAAGCAATTTGAATCACGGTTCTAACAGGGAAATTGATATGCTGTGACCCCGATGTAAATAGCTGTTTGTGCACCGCCTACCTTCCTCCTTCAATAAAACATAATCCGGGTTTATGACTGATCAGGCATTTGTTACTAGTCCTATGTGTGTTTTTTTCCCCACAATGATTCTCTTTTTAGCTACCTGAAACAAAGCAGTTCTTTAAAATAATTTAATCACCAAGATTTTTAATGAAAATCTTGCTTGAGGAAACATTGCTCCCGACTTAGGAGCAGAATTTTGCACTTAAATACAATTCAATTTCTGTTTCATAAAGAATGTAGTAGCATTATGTAGAAGCATTATGTAAAGTTTGGGTTTTTTTTCCACTGAGTGACCCTAAGTCTCAAGAACACTTTTAGAGGAAGGAAAAGTATGACCTTTGACAAATCTGGAGGTCACATATTCAACATGAAAAAGGTTCAAAGAAAGCCAGCGAGGCTGCACTGCTTCTGCTGCACAGGTCACACAACAGCCAATGGTGCCACAACTGCTCTTTGCTGGTGGATCAGCAAACTGCAACGTTACTAACAAAGCCCATGGAAAACGTGTTTCATTTAATCATATGTGCATATTGCAATATACTATATATACCTTCACATTTTGTGTTCACGGGGAATTGTTATCTTCTTCTGCTAACATCTAGAAGGATTTTACAAGAGGATGCAAAATGCTGTTTTTCTCAGGTCATTTTAGTTTAATCAGCAATTCTTTCTACCATTTCCAAATCTGAACTACATCTCAGATCTCATGCGGTAGTATTGCGGGTTTCACAGTAGCATCTCAGATAAAGGGTATGAGTTTTCTTGAATAACAGCTCTCCCTCCATTGTTTTTCTTTGCAATAACTCAGTATATAGCATGAAGACTGTTAGTTCGCACCAAGGGCTCATTTATAAGGATATCCTCTAGGTTCCAATTTGCATGCACATTTATTTTACATTACCTTAGCATTAAAAAACCCCCAACAACATAATAAACGGTAATCAGAAGGTAAGGGCACAGAACAATAGATACTACTGAAATCGTATTAACTCAGAAAAACATGAAAAAGGGAGAGAACAAAAAGGAAAAAATAAATCTGACATGATTAAAAGCAGTGAAATTAGGTTTAAAAAAAACTGTGGCAGAAGCTCTAAGGGATTGTTAAGTACTGAAATGTACTTTTTAAAAAAAGTCTCAAACACACAGTCACACTGTGTAACCCACCTGGTTATATTTAACAAATGGGGTGCCAAATCCGGTTAACTTTAGTTAGGCAGGCTTTGCACCCATGAAAATTAATGGTAACACTCTCTATGACATTAATGAGAACAAAATTAGGCCATGTAAGTACCTTCTGACTTTTCTATAAGGCAAAATATTCCTGCATTCCAATTTCTACTCTGCATTTCTGCAAGTTGATAGTATGCTTGCATGATTAAGATAGAAAGCTAGTAAATGTTTTAATTAAAATATTGTTACAAACTAGAGAGAAGTCAGGTAAAACCAGAGATTTTTTTATTGCACAAAATAAATTATATAGAAACAATGCAACAAAACAACTCGTATCGTAGGCTGCACAACAGATGTTACAACATGAATATATTTATTGCTTTGAGAAAGGAGCAATTCAGTGCTAGTAAGCAGATTAGTTATACTTCTTGCTCATCTAGATTTTTCATAAAATTAATCCAACTGGGCTAGAGGCATCTTGCAGCATATGGGTCAGACCAAATTGTCATTTGTTATCAGCTGTTATAAAGGTGCTGTGAACATTCTTGACATTAGCATGAAGCACTCAATTTAACATCACCGGTACTGAGCCATACAGCTAGTTNCACAAGATTCTAAAAGGTCCATTTACAGGATTTGCATGAGCTGTTGTTCTAAAATAAATCTTGCTTACAAATGTCAATGCAGCTTTGAACAGGCACACTTCACTCTACATCAAGAGGCAGGACCATGAGGTTTTGCCAAAAAAACCCCTAGTACCAGCACTTCCCTTACCTAATTGTAAAATTGCTCACTAGTGCTAACTCAGTTATAGGTGTCTCATTTTTTCCAGGGCCACACTCAGCTTCTAAGGATTTTAGCACAGATTAAAAAAAACCCAAAACATTCCTTTGGTAGAACTGGGTGAAATTTACATTGCTTTTTTAAATACTTCAAAACACAAGATATTTGGTTCTTTAAAAGACACAAGACTGCAATAGTGGTATTGCACTCAGCTCAAATGGATTTAAGTTTTTAAACTGCTACTTCGTGGACCCTGAGATGTTGACCCCCAATGAATTAATACAGAAAATAGCTCTTAACAAAAATTATAAAAATGGACAACATTTAAATAATAAAACACATCAAAACCTGATCACTTGCAGATCTTTGTGAAGCATGCATATTAATGAGATAGTGGCATTACAAGTGTTCATAGTCTGAGTGAAATTCTCCCCCAATTTGACAATTATGCAAGCATTTACTCAGCTGAGTTTATAACACTGAATTCTACTGCTAGTGTACACACTCAATGTTGCAGAACTTTTTTACTTATGGGAAGGTTAATATAATAAGATTAAATTTAAACAATATTAGCCACCCATGAAAGGAAATTCAGTGAGGAAGTGGGAACTCTGGGTCATTTCAAGTCTTAGCTACAAGGATAATTAAAGAAAGTAGCTCCACGGAGGTCAAGCTGAAGAGCTTAACTCAGCATCAGGCCCACGGAGTAGACCCCTGTAGAATCCCACTGAAGTAAGTAAATAGATTTTGGATTGTACACTAATAACTACAAACAAGTGTGGTCGCCACTCTTTACTGTACTTTAACAAAATTCTTTGCTTTACCATTTTTTTTTCCCTGAAACTCTGTTAATGCATTATGTTGAATCAAAATACAGGTAAGAGCGAGGTTTTAAATAGCTGCAAAATATTACAAGAAATGA
>VYZW01030728.1:41336-66840 GCA_013401315.1 Balaeniceps rex | reverse complement strand
TGTACAGTTCAAACCAAAGATCTAGGCACATAAATTTACTTTTCTAGGCTTTATATTTACAGGCCTTTCATCTGAGGACTTTTTTTTTTAAACACAAGGACATCAATAATAAAGTAAGCCTCATCAACCCCATTTTATGCAGAGGTAATATGAAGAACAGGCAAAGCCTTTGTATAGAAAACAGTGTTACTGTTAGGGAATATTTTCTATACTTAGAAATATATCCACATATTTCTCTGTGTGCATCTCTCTCTCTTCCAGAGGCCCACAGGTACCTATCCACAAAGATACCTACATACCACATCTGTCTCAATTGAAAGACCTGTGACTTATACTTCTCCCTTCTAACAATATCAACTGTCTGCTCTTCATGCAGCTCTTGTAAGCTATTGGGTGCTTTGTGATTGTGTCCTTTGTGACGGCATCATGATAAGTTTCTCTTTAAGGAAATAAATCAGATATTAGATAATTAGTTTGAAAAAAAAATTAGATAATAGATAATTAGCTGGAAAGATATTCATGAAAAGGTTCATGATACATTAAAAAGTAAAAAAGAAATCAAAACCAAAACTGCATTATAGTCGTTCAACACCGATAATTCACAGAGGAATAGCTTTTTCAATTTTTTTTTTTTTCTCAAGGTGCCCATTCATCACTTTACAATTGCATGATCATAATTGCTATTTTAACAGTTAAAAATTCTGATTACAATTAGATGGTGGCTTAATGGTTTATGGTCTAGCAAACTCTCCCCCAACCAAAAAATAACTAATCAAGGCATCAATAACATTTCAATTCTTTATTCAATGCCTAAAAAAGAAAAAAGGTAAAAAAGAAGAAAAGCTATCTTAAGTCATTGTCACACTGTGTAGCTTGAATGTTTTACTCAGTTGTGGGATTAATTAATAGAAGTTTCTCTACACAGAGGCTCTACAGAACACTAAACAGAAAAAAAAATGTAAGGCAGTCTTTTTAACACATCATTTACAAAGGACAGAGTCCAATAATATTATTGCTGGGATTTTTAAATCGGAAGTTGGACAACAATTGACTAGTAGTACTGGCTATCTTAATCATCTGTATCTGATTTCAGACATCTTAAAAGTTCCTGAATTTCCAAATGACCGTAGGTATCTTTTCTCAGAAAATCTTTCATTGTTAAGGTACATTGAGTCAGTCAGCCAAAACTCAGTTAGTCAAATCACTGTGATTAGCTTTGACATTTCAGCTTAAATACTAAATAATAAGCATTTTGTTTTCACAGATACACCAAGGATTCCCAATACTTTAAGTTCATCTAAAATACCACAGAAAAAGAAAATTAATACAGTGGTCCATATAGACATGAAAAATTTATCAGGATGCCTCAATTATTAGCTTTACCCTTTATGTAAATGACTTAAAATAGGGTATGTGTTTATAACACAATATATTTGTCAAATAATACAGCACAAGCCATACACCATTCTGTCAAACAGTTCAGATGCAAAAAGGCAGGTGAGGAGAAAACGGGGAAGCAACAAGATGAAGAACGTCAAGTCAGTCACTGTCGGAGAATGGGTTCTTTATTTTGTCCTCTCTTCTTTTTAACCACAGGTCATGCCTTCCTAGAGACTGAGTGTGGCATTAAGTATAATGCTGCATAATAAAATGCAAATCCAATCAGCTTCATCTTAACATTTCACATATTGTATTTTACATACCAATATCTCAATCCTAATTAGCAAATACTATTAGGAAAAAAAACCCCAAACAGTTGTTTCCTGTGCAAGAAAATGAACCTCTCACCAACATCATGTTCTACTCCAATTCATTAATGAGGTATAATTAATTAAATCTGTATCATTCCTCAGAATGGACAAAGCAATACTTAACGATGGTCTGCTGAGCTGTAGCCATTAATCTTAGATCATAGGCCGTGAAGAAATGACCTAAAGAGGTACTTTCATTAACAAGAAATTTTTTACAAGTGGTAATCATGATAGTTTTAGCATATGCCAAGCAGGAGATAAGACTAATGAATCTCTTGTGCTTTGAGTATTGATTTGTAATTTATATGAAAAAAAGATATTTAAACTAAAGGGAAAAGAAATCAAACATTCAAATCAGAGGTTATAATTTCTTACAGGTCTTTGAGGACCTAATTTTCTTTTGAAAAACATGTTTCTTATGTGAATCATCAGTATGTACCCTACAGAAGATCCTCAACATGTTATGATATGGCATCCAGATTTATACATTTGTATATACTATGTTGATTTGCTTTTTTTCAGTTAATATAAATACTTACAATGTCCTAAATCTAAACATCTGACCACTTTCTTTCAATGTTTTTATAGTTCTGTAGGTCCAATCTTAAAAACTTTCTAGCCAGTTCTTTCACATCAGCATCTGTGAAAATCAAACTCGGGCTGCACATTCAACAGTGGATATCCAAGGTCAGTGACTACTCTTTAAAACTTGTGCTTTGATGAATAGACCTGTACTAAACACTCTCAGAAGCATTGCGAGGCAAGGTGCTACGATAAATTAAATAGACAGCACAGGTTGCCAGGGGAGAATTCCCCTGGCTTTTGAAAGGACTGTGCTCTAAATCTTCTTAATCTAAATTACCATGAAAGATACACCAGCCTCAACCTCCCCGCAACACTTGAGCTACCCCTTCTCTAAAATACAGGGACCTCCTGCATCTGAACTATTATTGTCCATTGCTATCTAAAAGAACCTTTCCCTGCACCAAGAATCTCCTTTCCTTAAACCTTCAGAGGCCCTCAATTACTTGCTCTGCCAATTCTCTATCACTTTAGCCAACTAAAATGATTTCCCTTCTACAGTGTCATGTTCCACAGAACAATTGGAGAAAGGAAGAAGATGCCTTTGAGCATCAGCAGGAGCAGGGAAAATTCTACATTTACTCAACTAAGAAAAACACAGAAGACTCCGGTAACTTGAGTGAGCTACTCAAGGGATTCCGTGCACAGCTTTTGCTAGAGTATACAAAGTAAAGTTTCAGCTTGAAGTGGAAGTACTGCTCTGTGGTGACATGCTGCCACAAAGCTGCTCTGGTGCAGAGTAGCTGGGAAGCATATAGGCATGTTCTGCCACCTTTACTTCTGTCACTTAGCACCCGGCTGTTTCATTTCTTAATGAAACCAAAGGGATTATATGCATAAGAAAGTTTTACTCAGTGGCAAAAAAAAAATTGCTGTGTTTTTCAAGAACCGAATGTCTGAAAAGTGAAGTTTTAGCAAACAATCTAAGAATCTTTAAATTATCCCATCAAGCTCTTGTGTTTTGACAGGTGCTTTAATATGTGACATTTGATATTTCATGTTTCTCTAATGCCATCAGTGTAACGTTGTACAAAGTATATGTGAATCATCCGATGGGCCTAATGCACTGAGCAGAGGGAGTAAATCTAGCCATCTCTGGGGACATAGGTTTGTTTTAGCATAAGCCAATTCACATTGAACTAGAAACTAATGTTATTCCCCATTGTGTTGCTGCATCACTTATGGGCCTTTATAATGCTTCTGCAAGTGAAGGAAGACATCATTAGAATAAAGTCTGTGAGCATTTTAAAGGATGATTCTAAGATGATGAATGAGAATTTCCCTGTGGCAAAAAAAGTAGTGACAGAGTAAGTATCTTCATGGGCCTTAAGTGGCTGAACAAGGCAATGAAATGAAAGATTTATGCTTCTCACATTTGGTAATATTGTTCAGTAACTTGTGGGATTTTGCTACGCTTAAACATCAGGCGATGTCACATATTTAAGCACACTCAACCTGTCAGATTCCAAGAGCATTAAAATATGGTCACCTTAAAAGCTCCTGGTTTGGATTTCAGTGAGAGCTCTAAGTCCTTAGCACTGCTGAAAACACAACCACTTTGATCCAGGCATCCAACTTTTTCTCCAAGGCCCTACATTTCAGTTTGAACTTTTTGTCCTATGTTCATGGTCCCATTTGGGAGCTGATGTTTTCAACAAATTTGCTGTGTTGCAAATAGGCAAGTTCCATCCCCTGATGGACGTGAAAGAACAGATGCAGTAATGGTGGCACCTCTGTACAGGAAGGCAGGAATGGAATGTGATGCATGGTTTCCCAGCACACAGAATAATAGGAGGAAATCAGACCTGCCAAAGAAAAGGGTCAGACGCAGAAAATGAGCTTGAATGTTTTGGCTGCATTAGAAAGGATAAATAACTTTGAGCAGCCTGAAAATTATCAAAGGACAGCCTGAAGGTCCAGAGCTTGTTCTAAGCCAATGCTCTCTGTGAGGGACAAAATAGTTAAACATTTGTCTCAAAGTTTACCCACAAGAAGTTAACAGACTCTTCTAAGAAACTGTGCACTAGCCTGCACAACCACAGGGACAACGGCAGGGGTCATGGCGGCATCCTGCTCGGTGTGGACGGCCGGCTGTGGGCATGTGCACGTGGACGGTGCGTGGGACCCCAGACAGGGTGGGAGAACTCAGATGTGGGGCACGTGCTGTCGCCGTGGGGTACGTGCCATTGCCCTGGGCAAGCAGGGTGCAAAAGGGAGTTCTGCGCAAGCGCGGAGTTGTTGCCTCAGGCACGCAGCCTATAAAAGGCCACCACCCGAAAACCCTAGGGGTGAACCCCCCCCCCACCGAAAACCGCGGGGGCGAACCCCTCCACCACTGAAAGCCCCGTGGGTGAACTCCCCCATCACCCGAAGACTCTGTGGGCGGTCCCACACCACTGAAGACCCCTGGAACGCCGCGGATCCATGGTGGTGACTAGCTGTGCTTTCTTATCCTGAACTCTTGCTTTATCTTCCACCTTTCTTTCCTTCCTTCCTTTCTTTCCTGTCGCTGTTCCTTTTTTTTTCGAGAGTGCACACGTGATTAATAAACGGGTGGACTCACGACATCTGACCTTGTTTGTGTCTTAATCTCACTCGAAGGGATCGAACTTGAAAAATGAGAGGTTGGTCTAGCCTCCCCTAGCCTCCCAGATTCGTCAGAGGTCGGTTAGAAAGCAAGGGGGCCTTCCTCTGATCCAAATCAGATCCTAACACTCTCCTACACAGCAGCTGCAGGAAGCTGCCACCATCGTAGTCCAGTGAGATAGGAACAGAGCATAGGATGTTGTTGCCTGCAACATGTTACTTAGCCAGTACAGAGAGTCCTGACTGTACTCCTACAATATACTTCGAATAGCTTTCCACCACATTGTTAGGTCAGTTCTTTCAAATAGTTTATCAGTATCAGGAGATATTTTCTAACTGGGAGAAACAGCCAAAGGAGATGAGAGAAGGTGATCTGACAGTACCTGTTTCCTCAAAACATGGTGACCAACAGCAGATGGACTCGCACCCCATTTCTGCATCTGAGTTTGTGCTTGTGTTCAGGCTTACATTCTCTAAACCGAGTGGTTTGAGTCCATTTCCTCCACAATGCTTGGAAGAACAGAAGACAAATATCAATACATTCTCCTGCATGGCTGTTTTCCTACCTGTGATGTCAGCTGACCCACTCCAGATTTAGGCTAGAAAGAACCAAAAGTTAAGCTAAGTGCATGAAATGAGTCAAGATCCAAACAGAAGTTCATGCCCCAAGCTTACCCATCAGGGTAGATTCTGCTTTTGGTTTTTGATAGAGTCTGTGGGAAGGGTTTAGGTGGTTGTGAAGAACTGCAGCAGCAATTTCAGGAAGAGCTCGTCAGAGCTGTATTTTGCTGCTAAATACACAATTGAAGTACAGAAGAAATATGCTCAGGCTGAAAAAGAATAGTTGGCAGGGAGTGTAAAGTGGTGAGCTCAGTATGCAATTGCACAGATCCAAAACACTCCATCTACTCCGTAAACAGGCAGCAAATGTACGGTGTCATTGATTAACAGCCAAGACATAAATCACCACTCTGATGTATGTGCCTATCGATTAATTTTATGAGATTCACTACTAAGGTGCAACTCATTCCAGGGAAGAAGCTGATTGTTAGCCAAGTTTACAATGTACTTACAAAGCCTCCTGGATTGGAAATATCATTATTAGAAAATGTGCTTACACATAGTAAGAGCTGATTTTGTAAGAAGGCATATAATATGTTACCACACTTACACCATGTTTTAGAGAAAACTTTAGACTCCTCATCTTCCACCTTACAGTTGAGAACTGCATACTAGATAAGACTATCTGTATTGAGATTACAGACATTTTCTTGCTGAAATAAATGAGAGCTTGTGCTCTCATTAAAAATACAATTTCGCAACAACTTTTTTCATCCTCTAGCAAACATCCCACATTCATAAGGTCCTGCAAGCCTTTTTTTGCCAGGAAACAAAACTTTGAGGTCACAAACCCTCAGCATAGGTTTCTTCATATACTTTTAGACAACTCTGATCATGTGAGATGTTTTAACAGTGCAGCGACACTTGGGGGAGTGACACTGCAGCCTGCCATGTGAAAAGCAGTGTCTGGAATAAGTTTACAGCAATTCCAACATCAGCTGCATCAGCAGCAATTCCTGTATGTAACTCAGAGCTGTGGTTGCCTTTCTTTTCCATGCATACAAGGTAAGTCTCAGAGAACTGTACAGTATTACCAAAAATGTCACTGCCTTGCATCAGTTTAAGCAGCCAAGTCAATGTGGTTTGTGCATGTGCATGAAGATTATATCTTACATTTTCCATTTAAGTTATTGAAGTCATGCTTAGTAGGGGAAAAAAAATACTATGGATTATTCTGCTCCAGCATGTGAAAACCATGTGAAAACCATGATTGATGACATAGCTCCAAGGAATAAGCCTCAATGACATCTGCAGCACAGCTATGAGGTTACTAATAACCACAACCTGTGAATTGAGAAAGAAGCCCTTAAAAATGACTGCTGACAAACACAATGAAAGAGATTTATGGATTGCCTACTTCAAGAGTGCCCATCCCTTGTGGAGTGAATGGCTTGTCTCATTCATTATGTTACTGTGACATGAAAATGATATTCTGCTTTTTTTTCTTTTTTTTTTTTTCCCCTCATCTCCACTGAATGAATATCAGAGACTCCCTTCCAGGGAAAATAATAAACATGAATCATGTAGCCACTGAACTTTCAGAGATTGTAGCCCTTCATTCCCTTAATGTTTCAGGAAAACAGGATGTCTTTAGCTCCCAATAAAAGGGATATCATCTTATCAACAGTAGATTTTAGCAAGCTTATTATATGGCTGTAAAGTCAAAGCCACTTTTAAATCCAATTATCTGCATTCTTACTGCCTTTATTCCTGCCAAGTTTTTATACTAAATCATTGAAGGTTGATATCTCCAGTGTTAAATATAGACAAACACTACTCAGTTCACAGTGGCCAGGGTCCTCTCTCAAGTGTGTTGTTATAAAATGTAGACTACAAGACCCTCAACTGCATATGGACAAGGACACAAAGGTTGTCTCTGTATCACACAGTAAAAATAAATATAATAAGGATAGAAAAGGCACAGTGGGTCAAATATTTAAAAAGGAAGAAGCCCGGTTCACAGGCAAGGGTAATTCTCAGAACTACACAGGCCATGTAACCAAGAGACATGTACTGGCAGAGCATCTTACAGTCAACCCTAGCACTGACACTATGACCTCCTATTTTAATCTGGTGGACACCCGTACAGCTGTAAAAGCTAAGTTGCAAATAGATATGCTTCTTACACAAGTCAGGGCTTCTCTGGTAGTATCTCGCTATCCAGTGAAAAAGAAAGGAAGACAATGACTGAATCTGCATATCCAGCAATTCCTATGAGATCTACAGTTGACACTAAATGAAAAGGACCTTGTCCACCTCTGAAGACTTTTTGTGTCTAAGATCTTGGGCCGAGACAGAAGCTGTATGGAGGGAATAAAAGTTAATGCAAAACTGCTGTGCTGCTAATTTATGTCGAGCCAGCAACCTTCAAAACTACAGAAATGCTATGGATCTCAAGAGTGGCCAAGGGACTCTTGTTAGTCTCAGTTAATACGTGGTTCTTCCAAGTCAGTCTAGCTCTCTAACTATTTCGGGATTTTACGCTGCCACTCAACTGTGTAGCGGTGCGCACCTGCACTGCTCTGTAGCATACTGTGTGTTATACTGCTGAAGTGTTTGCTTGCTTTAGCAGAGTCCATATGCTGGGCCGGAGTATAAGGAGGAAACACCTTGATAAACATATCTAATCTACAGGAGTTTATGCGGATTACATTTGCAATTATTGGTATCTCTTTCATTTCTGATGTTTAAGCACCATCAGTTCCTCTCTAAAGATCATTTAGAGAGCATTTGGGACTCGTATATACGGTCTGCTTAGTTGTTAGTCATCATCAAAGCGATATCAAAGGATTTACAGAGAAGATTCAAATACTTATCTAACCTGGTCACAGAAAAAGAAATTTCAAGCTACAAATAAGTCATAACAGAATGAAATAATTGAATTTCAACATATCTCCAAATGAGAAAGCTTGTGTATGGGAAATGTGACAAAGGGGTAAAAAATAAACTGGCGAGCAGCTGGAAGACGATGGTCTGCACTGTGGAAAGATGAGGAAATTAGTATATCTGGCGTATTGTGTGAAAAGATGGGTCCCACCCTGGGCTTTATTATCAGAGCCTTCTTGTTGTTGTAGACTGATTTTGGTTTATACTGGAGAGTTTTCTCTTAGTGCCAAAGCCAATTAAGTGTGACTGTCTATACTTAAAGTGATGAATGGGCAACATTGATGTTATATATTACTCAGAAGCCCATGACTTCATTCATTGTGTAGGCCAGGATGGAGTTGTTCCAGCTCCGAGTATTTTCATAATAAATACATATTGTCTTCATCAGCATCTACATAGCATCCATGGTACTGTAGTTTCATAAACATTCAGCACAAAAAAAAAAAAGTAGTGGTGTTGAATATTGTAGAGAAAAGACAATCTGGTCCACTAACCAAATTTCCCCCACAAACTGATTGCTCAGAATAAAACAGAATTAAATGAGTAACTGATGAGCCTGAACAACAGGTTCACTGTGTTCTGCTTTGCATGTTATTATGTCAACACACGCCTGCTGCAGAATTCAAAAGCCACTTGCCTTCCTGGACCAATGTCTTCCATACATTTTGCAGTGCCATCTGAAAATATCACTGTTCCTGCATTACTCACTGCCACCCATTAGTGGGAGATTGCCAGGTCCACAGCTCTGTGAGCAGGAAGCTGAGCACATCTTAATCCCCCACAGATAAAAGTCAGATGAGCTGGTGCTAACCCCCTTCATGGACTTTGGAAACTAACGCTGCAGATTTTTCTGGGAGCTGACCAGGCTGTGATCACACCCTGTGTTCCCAGAGCAGCGCCCTCCAGCAGAACTGAGGTAGCAAGCAAAGAGAGAGTGGGGGAAGGAGGAAAAGGGAGGTAACAACTTCAGCAGACACCCCATTTTGCATAGGGAACGTCTGCCCACATAGAGTGCCTACTCGTACGCTACCACCAACTGCTGCATCTCTGTATTTCCATATTTTGCTAAAAAATGGTTTATTGTTAAAACAATACAGACACGTTACTCACTTTCAGATGACAACTGATTGGCATGCACAGGATTTTTCGAAGATAAAAGATAATGAGTCTATAATGAAGTTAGCATTTAGCTTAGCAAGCATCTGAAGGAGCTGTTGTGATCTTCTAGTCTTAATTTACTGACTCAGAAATCATGTCCATTTTGAAAATCAACCTAATGTTCACATTAAGCAGTAGTAATCATAATCATAATATTAATAGAAAAGGTAACAGCAGTAGCAGTAGCAATAGCAGTAGTAATAGAAATAGGCATAGCTATAGCCATACTTGTAGCTGTAGTTAGTCGTAGTTACAAAATAGTTACAAAAATAGTTACAAAATATAAAGGTATGTGAGATATATACAGTGTGTAAAGGCAGATAATGGTTTGGGGGTTTTTTGGCTTTTTTATTTTGCATTTTGCTTGCAAGTGTCTATGTTATTTCTATTCTGATCTTGACAGAAAAAAAAGGCATCAGATGCTTGAAACATATTTTGCTGCTGAAATCTCATAGAGCTCCTAAAATAAAAGTTTTAAATTGCTATTCTTACACTGGTTTCCATATGAATGCCCAATAGTAAGGTACTAACTTTCTCCTCTCCACTGGCCGGCGTTAGCTTATGTACAGAAAGAAGCAGAGGGCATTCTGCAGTTGAATAATTATATAATCCTGTTCATTTGTATCCATTTTCATCAGCAGAACACAGAAGACCTCAGCAAAAAAATGGATGTCCTGAATTACCATTCAGTCTTCTGGCAGATACTACTCACCATCTAAAAGCTAAATTATTTTAATTTTAGATGATGCAATAAGGAAAGGGAGATCAGAATGGCTTAAAATACCTAATTTTAACAATTTTATTTTTTAATAAAGTTAAAGAGAAGTGTGAAGTTGCAGTTAGTTGGGCCCAGTTAGACCTATCTATCATTCACTAGCCACAGATTACTTGAGGTGCTAACAAATCTGTAGACCTCTCATCCTGTTACTCAAGCCTAGTGCAGTTAATCCGAGTTACGAGATCAGAAAATGGACTCAATTCATGAGTCCATCATCTGTCTTAAAGCAAGCGCATCATAGGACCATGCAGACTGGGAAGGACCTCAGGAGGTCTCTAGTCTAGCACCTTCCTCAAAGTAGGTTCAGCTCTGGGGTCAGAGCTGGGTACTCAGTCAGGTCGTGAAGCCCTCCAAGGATGGAGATGGCCCAACCTCCCTTGGCAGCCTCTTCCAATTCTTGTCTGTCCTCAGGATGAAAAAGCTTTTCCTTACGTCTGTCAACATCTCTTGTTTCAACTTACACACATTACCCTTTGTCTTCCCACCATGCACCACTGTGAACAGCCTGGCACCATCTCCTTCATACCCTCCTAGTAGAGACTGGGAGGCTGCTGTTAGCCCCACACCAAAGCCTTCCCTTCTCCAGGGTAATAGAGCTCATATTCCCCAGACTCTTCTCACAGGGCAAACACTCCAGATCCCACCATCTGGGTGGCCCTCTGCTGAGCTCGCTCCAGTTTGCCCATGTCTCCCTTGTATTGGGGCGCCCAAAACCAGATGCAGCACCCCAGATGTGGTCTCACCTCCCTCGCCCTACTGGGTGCACTCCTGCTAATACACCTAGTACGTGGCCGGCTGCCCCTGCTGCAGGGAAGTGTTTCTTTGGCAGGCCTTGGAAGCTCTGCCCCCAGGCTTTTCTGCAGCACACTGTGGAGACTGATACCCACACTAACTCCAAACCAGCCTGCTCAGCTGAAGAGCAGAGCACCAAGTGAGCTTATTTTCTTTGCCAAGAAAGTTGCTAAGAAGCAGGAGAAATTAACCAGAACGGATCTCCATGCTGTTGCAGTCAGATGATTTCTGGTACCTGGAATGGCTTGCTTAGAGTTAATTGGACAATACAGCATAACATAATTGGCAGTGTGGTCAACTCCTTTCATGAGGAAGGAGAGCAAGGTGTGACTGTCATAACTGTAGTTGTGATAGTCTGAAGCCACTAAACAGAAGGCTTAAACCAGCTATCTTTGTGTTAGAAATACAAAAATTCTAGAAGTCAAATTTAGCCATCTACCCAGCTTCTTGAATGCCTGTGCTTTCAGCAACAGCCATCTTGAACTGACTCAGAGCATTATCTACCATAAGGCAGGGCACCCTCACGCTCAACACATAGTACCCAGCACAACATACATCCTAAGCAGAGGCAGATGTAAATGTTGGCTTCTTCTTGATGCTATAACTGAGAGTTACAAGCTTCCGATGGAAGCAACTGTCTTTTTGTCCTCACTAAAAATTTTATTTGTCCTGAATTATAAATGTCTCTTTTTTTTCTCAAAAATATATGCAAAATCCTATAAAGGGTATAAAGTAAAAACTGTACATATGTCAGGCTGAAATGCAAAATGAGAAGCCAGGCAGCCAATTTTTTAAGACTCCTTTAAGAAAGCAAGTATTATAATATTGAAAAATGGTTCCTTATAAAGTCAACTTTATTGGGGGAAGGAAGAAGGACAGGGGAAAGAAGCGTATATGCTCCAGAGCTATGAAGCAGTTGGATGGAACAGAAAGATTATCTTGCCAGTAAATATGCAGAGCATATTCTCAAATAGCTTTCTGATATGCATTGCATTTTATTTGAAAGAATATGTGAGAGGCAATGCCTGTGTCATTATCTAGCAGGTGTACTGGTTGGTATGGTACATTAATGTTAAGTCATTTAGTGTATGTTTGCTTGGAGACGGGGCAATTTTGAATTTACCACTGTAAAATCAGGCAGGTCTTATGGAGCCCCTCTGAGCTGTTCACATACCTGAAGAACTGTCAGCCTGGGCCAGAGAGGTCAGTTTGGGCTGATATCCTGCTTCTCACCATTTCTGTTGGCAGATATTTAGGGGAAGGTTGTAAGACACAGAGATTTTTTTCCTGGAAATACCCTCCGACTTTCTTATTTGCAGAGATTTAGATCCATTCTGAGCTGGATACTGCCTCCAGACCATCGTGTCTACTTATTACAGAGTTGTATTCCTAAACCTAGGTAAACTATGTGATCACAGGATGGATTTTATTTTTTTCTCTCTCTCGTGCTTCTCTGCCTTACCCAGTACTTTACAAACATTCTAAACTGTTTTTTTTACATAATTAATAAAAGAGTAAATAATTGAATGAATAAGGTATGTTTAAATGTGCCCTCATTTGGTGGTAAATCTAGCGCAGTAAAATGCTGCATTAGTGAATCACTTCCCAACTTAGGGATTGTGGTGGAGTCCTGTCTCCCACGCTCTGCCTACAGTAGCCCCTGTGTGTTCCTTCAGACTTTGCCTTTGGCACCAGAATTTGATGCTAAATAATTAGTATAGCAGATGTGAAGAATACTATTTTCCTGAAAGATTCAAAGGAGCTTTTCTTTTCTTTGGAATCCTGTCAAAATTAGTTTGGCCAACTTCAGATGTTCTCCACCCAGCTCTGTTTAAAGTTGAGTCTGATAATTTTCGTCTCAGTAAATAAAACAAAATCATCAATCATCCCCTTAGGTCACGCAGGACAGCAAGGTCTAAGATGATAAGCAGCCAGTCACCCAGTCTGCTGCTATATGAGCACATCTGTTAATGGGGAGCTGGATAAAGCTGCACCAGGCTTCCCACTCTTTCTGAATCTGCCTGGTACAAATAAGGATGGAGTCTTGAAACATGTAATGAAGTTATTAAACGGGCACCTCATATGGGCAGTTATAATTCATGCTATAAAATGAATTACAGACAATTACCCAGGCAGCTAAATACAGTATCCATTATGCTGCATATGGTGGGCAGAACTGACCTCTTTTTGGTCATACTTCAAGTTAACAAATTCTGAGTGATCACATAACCGCTGATACAGGGCATATGGTATCTGCCCAGGACTAGAAAGGAAGTCTCACGGAAATCAGAGCCATACTACAGTGATAAAAGTCACTCAGGGTTTCATGCAAGAGCTATCCCAGTGATGCTTAGGCTCCAAGTAGGTCTCTCAGCCATAATACCTAGCTTGCTTTCTGGGGAAGGATCAGCCAGCTCACGTGCTTGGGCAAACAGAGTGTCTTCACTGGGTATATTCTGAGATCTTACACCTACCATGTCATGGGAAACCTGTACAGTCGTTGCATCTGTACCTTCTGGAAACAGGAGCAGAGGAGGTGTTGCTGAGAGTCTACGTGGAAATTGAGAGTAAAGAGAAGGCGACGATGACCACTCCTGACTGGCTCAACCAAGATCAGTACCAACCATCCTGTCTGTGAGAGATTGAAAGAGTTAATGTCTCAAACATTGTGTCAAGTTAAGTTCTCTCCATAGTGACAAATTAGGGTCTGCATAGCACCACTGAGCCACAGGTGAGAAGCTGATTGGCTCGGAGCTGGGAGGGCATGCCGGAGGATGAGCAGTTCCACCTTCTGATGTGCCTTGCAACTCACTATGTATGGACGGAGGTCATACAGAGTTCATTTGAGGAGGGGGCTCACAACCACGCAAAAGACCCCTCGTGACCACTCCCCACAATGACGCCTGCGCAGAAGATGAAGAACATTCTGGAACAAGTCTTCAAGGGGGCAAGACTAGAGGCAGGGACCAGCCTATAAAAGACAGAATTCCGAGGAGCCACATGTGTGCCCCCACCACCGGAGGACCCCATGCTGCTGCTGCTCTGGACCTGCCTCTCCCACCCAGCGCTGGTGCTGCTGGCGCAGCTGGAGGCCTTGCACTGCAAGAGCAATGCACCCACCACCGGAGGATTGCCACGTTTACCATCAACATTGCTGGATCCGAGGGTGGTGATCTCTCTCTCTCTCTCCACCCCCCTTTTCTTCCTTTTCCTTTCCTCTTATAAGTATTTCAATTAGAACCCACATTGCCTGTCGTTGCGCTTTCCTGGTTCAGGTTGCCTACCATTATGCTTTCCAAGTTCAGGTTGTTTTTTTGCTATCAATGAAGCATTTAATCGATCGTTTGGTGTTGTTTCACCTTAATTTAGCCCAAGGGAATCACAGAACCACCACGATCCTCCCTGGGCAGCTCAGTTTGGATTCGTGGCACTGTCTCAGTGAGCAAAGAGAAAGCGCAAATATCATTACTTCTGTGCTCGACCACTCTCCCACCAGAGAACATGCCCTCAGGAGCTGGCACAAAGCAGGGCTTTGATGCCACACTTTTCAGGTGCTAACCCACAGACCAGACAGCACACAGAAAAGATGGAGAACTGGGTGGGAACTCCTGAACGGCCACCGTGGTCCTTACCCTGAGCCTGGGTTAGCTCAGCTACCACAGCCCTTCCCCCTTGGCTGCCCCCACAGCAACGGTATCTAGCCCAAGTACCTTCCAACAAGGTCATTAATTCCCAAAAGTGTGGCATCCAATCTCTCACCAACCCTGTGCTCCTTTGTCTGGGTTTCACCTTCTGCCTGACCCTCATTCATGAAGAATTGTGCTGAAATCAATTACACCTCACATCCCAGACTGGCCAGACAATCTGGGACAGGTTCGTTTTCCTGTGAAGACAGCCTCCAGCAATCACCATTCACTCTACATGCTCATCTCCTTCCCCTCTTGCTCACTTGCACACACTGGGTGATGTACCGGGCAGATTTCCCAGCAGTTTCAAACTTGTGAATTATTGATCTGGCTTTGGCTGAGGCTTGTAAGCCACCTTTCCAACAACTTTTGTATTATGTCTGTGTCAGTGAGCACGTTTTTTAGCAACCTCAAGCTTATCGTGGCAAGTCTTGTCCCCAAATACAGTAGAGTCCTTTTTCACAAAAAATTCCCTCAAGAAATTCTCTGCTTCCCTGTGCCCATCAACTCTCTGGCACAGTCTTATTCCTTGAGCCACAGCTTACTGGAGAAAGCATTGTAGGTCACCCCCAGCTCTGAAACTATAAATATACTATACATGTAAATATATATAGCATACTGTATATAAATACTTAAATATCCCAGTGACCAAATTAAGAAAGACTGACAATGGAGGCCAAATCCTTGCCAAGCTCTTCTTGATGAATGCTTTATACACATACTGATCTCCTACAACTGCACAGCAGCAACTCCTCCTGGGTTGCTTTTCATGAAAGTAAGTGGTTCAAAGAGCAAAGATTCATCATCGTCATCCTTATCAGCAGTCAAGGAGTATGTTGGTCATCCTGGTCACATCATTTTGACTGGGATGAGTGGGGGGGAAGACTAATATTCTACACTATTTTTCTCAAAATGACATTTCATTCTGAAGTTTGCTTAAATGTTTACCTTTGGTTTTACACTGGTTTAGTCGTGGTCCAAAAGGAAAGGAATTTTTCCTGTTTTGTTACTGCCTTTTCACCCAAAAGTTTGAAACAATTTTGTTGTGAGGCACCTCTCCAGCCCAAGCAGTCCGGCTAGCACACCAGAACACTGCTAAGATGCCCCACTCATAAAGTGACATAAAGCTGTGTTGTCTTGTAGCAGTGAACAGGAGATCTACTGTTAGAAGCAGCATAATTCTCTAACACCTCAAGGTCCAAAAGGTGCCCAGTCACCATGAACATTCAGGCAGGTTGATCAGTTTTGTTTCATCAGATATTATTTCATGCTGTTGCGATCTGTCACCAGGAAATGGCCTCCACAGATGCAGTATCCAGCAGGTAGCTAATACAGAATGGGTGAATGATCTGTATTATCATTCATGTTATCATTGTTATACAGAAGATGCATTTTTCTCCATTCACACCGCTGTAACTTGCAAAACATCCAAGGCTACATTTTGAATCTTTTGCTTTGCTAATAAAATGCAAACCATTTTTCTTTCGCATGTATGCACACATGGCTATTTATTACTGTTTACTGTGCCCATCAGCAACAAAATTCTTGCTGTTTCATCAGTAAGAAAGCCTAAGACAATTTATAGATCATACCCTCCTCTATGAGAAATGTGAATTATGCGGTCAATAGAGCCTTCAGCTACTTGCATCAGTAGCGTTTTCCCAACCAGTCTCTGGGGTAGTTATCTACACTTTCATTACCCCAAGATGACATTAATGCCATTCAGTGCTGACTGGTCTGCCTGATAAAGCTAAGCATAAACCCAGGCTGATGCAGAATGTGACTGACAGTTTTCAGAAGAAAAGCAAAAGCCAGGAGCACATATCACCTCCCTAGAAAGAGCTGCATTTGACTGCCAGTTAAATGTATGAATTTTAAAATTGTTCTGTTTGATATGCTGCACAGAATTTTACATGATCTCATTATAGCCTATACCACTTTCTCCTCATGTTCCTGAATGTCTGCAATAGTCGTCTGTCAGATCACAGGAGCTGGTGTCCATTTACAGAGTAAAAATTGTACATTGTCAATGAGTAACACGCAACACTTCCAAGGAAAGCACCTTCATAAGGGAGTGGAGGAAGAAGGGCAGGACAGAGAATGAGGATGTTGCTTCAAACCTAGGATGCAGGGTAGCAGCTAACAGCTATTGTCCCACAACACCCCATGCCTCGCAAGGCGCAGAATTCTGAAGGAAAAATGCTTTTTTGCATTGCACTGAGTGTGGCAAACATGAATTTAAGCAGCAGATTTATTTGGGTGTAAGGAGAATTTGGAGAACTGAATGTGAAACTAATACAGTCATCATAGTGGCTGGTAGCTTATTTTGATTTGTTCGATTCGCTCTACTTCAGTTTGAACCTACTTCTTTTCACTGTTGGTGTGCCACACATTTGTGTGTTGGGTGACATTTTTTCAGTGACCGTACAAATAACCAAATATGTTTTGAGCCAGGGCTGTGATCCAAATCAGGAGAAACTGTTGGTTGGGACAACTCAAAGAGGCAAGATTTTCTGAAACAAGAAAAAACCTGTGCATTGGTAGAAATGTTTTGCTTCAAAATTGCCATAACTTTTTGACGTTTTCAATGTAAAATAGTGAGATCTTTTGAAATAGCATTTTCACTCTCTGTATTGACATATGGCTTTTGAAAAGGAGTTTAGAAAGATAAAAAATGGTCCAAACCAAAATGAAATATTTTCTGTCCAATTCCGAATGAATTATTTGAATGTTTTCTGTTCTTGCATTTTGTTAAATTTCTAATAATCCTAAAAACCTTGCCTTCTCCTTTTACCCTCTTCTTCAGAATCAGCAAATTAATCATCAAATTCATTTCTTGTCCAGCTCAACTTGGTACCATAAAGACATTCAAGGTAATAGAATACTGGCCTAAACTTTTGGTGATAATAAAAGTGAAATGACTATGAAATACTGGCATTATCTTCAATTTGCCACAGGAGATGAAGGGCCATTCACTCAGAACTACTGCTGTAAGCTGTCTGCCAATTCAAGCTATTGTATTGCATGGTCTACACACCTCCCCCATACAATTTGTTCACTTAATTTGAAATCCTGTGATCCTTTGCAATTCCATTTCTCCATTCAATTACTTGACTTGTTCATTTTCCTGAGTAGCCACCTGAAATTGCACACGGACTGCCCACATACATTTAACTGTTTTTTCTTTCTCTTTCTTTTTTCCTTTTATGCAATTTTTGCTCTTGTTTGAAAGCAAATAATTTTCATCTAAACCTTTTCGCTTCCTTCCAGTGTTTCCTTAATCCTAACTTTTTCTTATCTGTTTTTTTGTTTGTTTACCACTTGTTTTGCTTCATATTAAAATTCCCTGAACAGTCTTTCTTTGAAATAAAAAAAAAAGTAGATTTGCTAGTCTTGTGTCCTGTTTCCCTTAATGGCAGATAATTCTCTTACCTGCTTTACGCCATCTGTTGCTGTCTATTTGCAAGCAAAATTAAAGTAGCACTCTGGCTGCATCATCACGGACAGATCACTGAAGGCAGCTGGTCATTGAGCAGCAATGGTCAGAAAAGCAAATGAGACATGAGGCTGCAGTAGGGAGGGACTACAGAATTACATTGTCTTGATTTCTGGATGTGCTGAGAACTTTTTGCTCACACTGGACTTTGCCAAGAGGAGCAGGGCTTTGGCACCTCTGCAAACCAGCCAGCTGATGGAGCACCCTCCTGTAGACCACGGGATCCAGCTGTGCCCAGCCCACCCTGGGCAGAGAGGGGACCCAGGCGTCCTCAGAAGGTAAGAAATGCCCCACCTCAAGTGTCCTGTCTCTGTGTGTGCAGGATGTCCACAGGCTGCTTCAGGTGGCTGTTTTGAGAACTGACACCTTTAGAAGCAAAATAGCGACAGAGAAATGTCTGTAGCAGGATGAGGAAAAAATTTATTGTTCCCATACAAACTAAGTGAACACTTCTTGCCCAGGGGAGAGGAACTTGTTGCTGGCCTACACCTTTCTCCTGGATATATCTCACTTCTGAACTGAAGTCTCCCAGTGTCATAAGAGTTGTCACTTTTCCCATACTGGGACTATACATATTCCAGCTTCCTAGAAACAGTTCCGCAGCCGCTCATAGCTCAGTCATCTTTCAGGTTCAGATCTCACGTACTCCAGTTCTTCTGTCCTCCTGGAAGCTATTGCCTAAAGCCAAATGCCTGCTGTCAGCACATTTCAAGGCACACTAATTTAAATGAGACAAACTTTTCTTAACGTTTAATTCACCTGGCTGGCATGTGTCAAGGGAAGCATGTCATGTTTACATATGGCTTTTTGTTATAAAGTATTACCTGTCATGTGATATAGCCATAAGTTACCTCCTAGTCTAAAAGGAGCCTGAAGTGAGGTAAAATAATTCTGTTTTCCAAAAGAGCATGGTGACAATATTCCCACAAAGGAAAGGGCAAGAATCTGGCCTTAAAAAGGTATTATTTTCATATTTCATCCCACTTACCAGAAGCAGATTTTCCATCATTTAAGGTAACAAGAGCAATAAATAAGATGTACTAATATTATGCAGCATTGATGCTGAAAGCCTCGCCAATCATACCAAAGGCAAACTGGTTTGCTTAACTTGGTTTTGTTGGTTTGTTGGGTTTTTTTGCTTTGTAAGAAAGGCAGTAATTTTAATATTGAAAATACTGGAATTTTCTAAATATAATTGGTAATTTAGACCCAGTTATATTGACTCATTTCTCAAGTTTCTTATATAAATGGTTGGGAGCAGGAGAACACAAGGCTTGAACAAGGAGGCAGGGGCTTTGAAAGCGAGGTGTTGCTTTGGGTGTCCATCTGCACCAAGTCTCAAAGAGAAACACGGACCTTCCCAAACTCCTGTGCAGACTATTAAAACACTTTCTGTAGGAATGCCGGAGTAAATTGGCACTAACTACCAGGTTCCTTCCTAGAGCAGATAGTCAGGCAGGGCCAAAGAAAGGGCAGGCTGAGGGTTATGAAGCTCAGCCAGGAGTGAGAGCGCTGTGTCTGTGATTTGAATTAGCAGTTAATTACTGCCCACTTGTGGCAAAATGGCAACGGCTTGGTTGGGCTGCTAGGAAAAAACCTGCAGACAGACAGCAGATACCCAGCTGCGACTGTACCAGGTCTCTACGGTTTGATGGTGGCACAATGGTTTCCCTCCTCTTCTTCTGTCAGGGAAGATGTCATCAGCAAAACACAGAGAAAGGTGACTAGTTGGAAGACGCCGTGCTATATAAAACATGCTTCTGCTGCAAAGCTTGAAACAGTTAAACACTTTGTGCAGCACCAGCACGTAACAACACAAACAGAATCCTACAAAATAGAGTGGTTTACAGCAAAGAATCCCCACAAAGTTACTGTGAAAATCCCGATACACAGCTATATTTTTATCTCTTATTTACAATGTAAATTGAATACAGATCCTAAGTGAAATAAGTTAATTGTATGGTAACGAATAATCTGCTAACAAATATTGTTTCATAAATGGTGGGTCTATATTTCTTCCAGTCAACACAAAGGGATGAACATGTACAAATGATCTATGCCCTTATATATGACTAAACCTAAAGCAATTCTATTAGCTTAATATTACACAAGTCCTTTGGGATAGTAGTACTAGCTGCTCCCTGCAAATCAGGAACCTGAAAGCTCTAAAAGCCAGGCTTGTGAAATATCAAAAAATTTTACGGCCTGAAATGTTTAACAGTTTTATGAAATGAGCAGCAATTGCAGACTGATTTGTTGTTTTAAAGCCTGCTTCATGAGATCCTGCTATTAGCAGCAGAGTACATCAAGGACCTTTCAGCTCAGAAGCTTGCAGAAGCTAGAGACTGGAAAAATTCAAGGGCAAGGGCAAGATCAGTGAGAGGAGGGGTATGGCATTATATCATTCCCTGAAATATTACATCTGTTATGCATAGCCCAGCTCAGCAAGGGCGGCTTTGCCAGAGTAGTTGCTGTGTCTTTCATTCTTAAATGGACATTTCAGTGCACTTTACAAGCAGTGAGTTAGATCTTGTTATTTTCTTCCTCATTTTACAATAGGCAAAATAAGGCACAAAAAGATTAGAAAGCTTATTTTCAAACATGTTGAGCACACCTGCTCCAGCTAAAGTTAATGGGACCTCTGGAAATCAGACTGTAAATGGTAAGTCTGAAGTCATAACCGCCGGCTGTATTGGCAACAGGAAGAGAAGCCAGAGCTCTTGTCCCCTAATTTTTGCTTTAACCAGCAGTTCTCACCCTTGTAATGACAGCTCTTTTTATTTTGCTGGAAAAATGGAAACATTTGGCTTGTGACACCATGTTAATAAATGATTCGGGTCCTCTTTGATCACATCCCTAGCTCTCCTTTGGCAGGAAAAGGGAAACATTCTTCACAACAGTACTTCCATGAGATGGGCTTGTAGAGCACACATTTATTAGGGACAGTCCCTAAAATCGTTAGCCAGATAACATTACATTGTGCCCCCATTATATCTGCCTCATCTACTTTTTTGTCTTGTCTGTCAGCAATTAACAGCTAAGCCAAGTGTATTTTCTCCAACTCAATTCACAGTAAAATAGGTCTTTAAAAATCTACAGAGGGAGCATGCAAGGTGTTCATGTACTACAGCGATAAATGTAGTACAAATTAATTAGAAGATTATTTTGCAGCTATGGGGCCAGCCCCAGCCCCTACCACTGATATGGACTCCTCCTTCTGAGAAGTTTGACTGGAAAAAGTAAGGATTTTCAAAGTCTCTGTGGCATGAACTACCCCTGCAGAACTTCTATTGATTTTGATTTGTCTGAACAGCAAGCAAGAGCTAGCTGCAGGAGTGTAAGGTAAAATAAGTCATAAAGGACTAATGTTTAGGCAACATATGAATTAGTTAAAGAACTCTAAGTCAAAATAATGATGAAAAGTAATGGAATAGAATATCAGATAGTCAATATTCTGTAGAATCACTGCAGCAGGAGCATTCGCATGAGCCAGCATTTTATAATAACACAAGCTTGAATATCTGAAAACACTGAGCCGTAATAATTGATCCCAGCTGTAATGAAAACATCACTTAGTATTTCTATTCCAGTCCTATTTGGTACTGGTCTTGATTTGGGAGTGATAAAAAGAAGCCTTAACATTAAATAGAAAGTGCTGAACAATCGATGATCTATAGGCAATGCAACATCCATGGCTTCTATATTTGAATTTGGTCTGATTGTGCTTTCAAAGCTCATTGCTGTAGATGGGATCACTTTCAGTGATTCCCTGAGACTGAAACTTGAGGACTTGAATCTGGAGTTGAGGATGAAATGGATCCCAGTGGGAGAGGGGAAGAATCCAGCCCTTGCCAATGAGAAAAGCTATTGCCAGATTTCAGCTGGAAGAGAACCAGAATGACGATGCCAGACTGAGGAAGATGCAGCGCCACAACTAATCTTCAGTGGAATATTTCTGATCTGCTAAAGGAAAGTCTAGGAGTAAGGAGTAAGGAGTCTAGCGCAGACTTCACATGATTGGACTGGTATGTGGATGAAAAACTCTGCAATAGTATTTAAGAAATAAAATATCAACTGTTTTTTTCTTTTCTGGAACGATCTAACTTTCCAGGTATAGAGACAGAAATTATACTAATTTGGGTGCAAATGTGCCTGGAGATAATAGCATGAGGTATTTTTTCTATCAACTACTAGCTGAAAAAAATGAAAAGTTGGCTTTGGCAAGTAATGAGGACACTGTAGAAAAAACTGGCTATAGAAAATTAAATCAAGCAGAGTGATCTGGAATTAATTTGGTCTAAACGACATGAAATAATAAAGGTAATTCTGTAATTGAGATTCTGTAGTTCAAAAGAGAAAAGTTTGATAAAAGAGAAATGTAAAGTTAACTGGATGAGAAACTTTGGGAGTTGAATGGAGAGGACACCTGGAATTTTATTAGGATAGATACTTTTTTAAAAAGCTATCCAAAACTTGAATCTTGAACAAGAAAAAAATGTAGAAAACAGTTCCAGACTTGCGCACATCAAAAGGATGTCAATAGGAACAGAAAGAATAAACCTGGATCAAAAAAACAAAACAAAAAAGATGATCAGCAAAGAAAGGTAAATATTGGAAAATGGGAAACAGGGACATAAACTGAGAATTTCCAGAAGGCCAAGTGAGTTATAGACACATCAAAGGGTACTGAAAGAGCAAAGTAATGCATCCCTGAAGAAAAAGCAAGTGCAGCCCACTAAAGACTCTACTTAGACAAAGTATTTCTAGTAGATATGTGGAAGTAATTAAAATATTTTACCAGATATCGGTAAAACCTTAACCAGAATTTTGCGCAAATCTCCAGTTCCTAGCACAAACCAGTTTCACACCAGGTAAGCAAAGATGAAGTTGGTGGGATGATCTTCTGAGAAGAGGTTAAGAAAGCTGGACTTGTTTAGAACACCAAAGGCTGAGTGAGGATCCAAGAGCATCCTGTGAGCTTATCCGAAGAGCAAACTAGAATAAAATGAAAGCACAATACTTGTCAAAGGGATAAACACAGCCCATAAATAAATTTACATTGGAAATGTGGAGACAGTTTCTAGTCATAAGCAGAAAAGTGAGAACAGCTTCCCTCTAGGAGTACTGAGACATAAAAGCTGATGTTTATGACAGTGATTATATCATTAATATCAAAAAGTGGAAATCATAGGATAAGATGAAGAAATGTCCTCTAGCTTCTCTGTTCCTGAATTTCTTAATGTTCCTGATACTGTAAAGTTTTGCTGTGATTCTACTTTACACCTATCTTTATCACTTACTTATTCAACATGGGACAAACTGAGAAAAAAGCTTGCCACTTCAATATACTGCATAACTAGCCGATAAATATATTCCTTTGACATAGTAAGGCCAAGAACTTCTCAAGGGTCAGAACAATAGGCATTTATGAAGATAATGAGCACATTCAGCGCTGCTGTAGGGAAACAAGGGAGGGGGAAAAGCAATATGAAAAAAGGGGGTTGAAAAAAGTAAGTAGATTGAATACCAACCTTCTTGCTTAGGTTCACAAGCCAGCTACTAATTGCTCATTATGGCAAGTTAGTTCATCATTATGTGGTGTTTCTTGCATCTTCTTCAGAAGCAGCTAGCCCTACTCAATTTCTAGCAAAAGGGTGCCAGTTTTAGATGATTCAATGAAGTTACTTGGTAGAGCATGTTTTATGCTGTTTCTCCATCATCTCTGTTTAGAGGGAGAAGAGCTGAGTCTATTTGTGTATCATTTGCATAATTACAGAATTATGGGACTACCAGAGACTCTGGTAGTTCTGGCAATTGGTACGGAAGACAATGGAGAAATAGTGACAAAGAAATAAAACTGAAGCCTGGTTTTCCTGGGGGTTTGTTGTGGGTTGTTTTTCCATCATTTGTACAGGCAGGGGTGAGGATCTCACTCCCTTGCTGTGATGCAAACAGCTTAAGCTCCCATGGTGCACAGGTGTAATTATTAGTAGTTATGCAAGATATAACTCAGTGGACAGTGAGAGTGTTACAGCTTCAGGTGAAAAATGCATCTGTCTGCAGAGAAAAATAATTAAATAAAAATCAACCATGAACGCTGTTTCCCCCCCACCCCACACTTCTGGAATTGCAACAGTAGCCACAAAGTATGAGACAAAGTTAATTACTCACTGAACTAAATAGAGTAAAGGTAACCTTAACTCAACACCCATGACTAAGAAGTTCATAAGTAATGCACAAAGTAATTCAGAATGGTAGGAGTATGGAAAAAAATGGAAAGAATTTCAGCGTAAGTAGCTTCTGCAATAGCCAAGACTTCTTTGTATTTTAACATCTTACACTTCAAAATGGGTCTCTACCTTAGTTTTAATGCATTTCTCTCCACTTGAATTCAAGGCATAAGCTTTCCCTTGACTTGGCAATGTACTCAAGAAAGATATCATATAATGCTTAACTGCAATACTAAGAGCACACATTTCTTCTTAAAAATAAAGCACAAATCTCTACATTTAAAGACCAATTTTTTTCAGAAGCAATTCATTTAAATCAGACTGAAAACAAAAAAAAAAACACTGAAAAGGTGTTCTAAGATAATTTTCAGAGGAAATACTATATGTTGAATAATACTGAATAGAAGTTAGAACTAGAAAAGACTGCAGTAAGTTATGGGCTCATTTTCTACTCAGTAAAAAATAGATAAAGCACAGTCTGGAAATGATAACCAAGTCTAAATGATGTCCTTTCTATGTGGGCATTGAAACAATTCATTGTTCATGTAAAATGGTAGGAGAAAAACCTGTCACTCACGCTGTCTGTGTGAGAGCAAAATATCTGCTCACAAATAATAGGAGGCATTATGATTAACAATTCACAAAGAAACTTAGAGAAGCCCAAATTTAAAACACCTGTGAGCATGACTTCAAAGGCCAATATAATTGTTTTTGACAAACCAGAGTACACTGGAAGATATTCAGGTGAGTGCACCTATTTCTGTTGGGATTCCAAAAATGTTAAGTATTTCCATAAGCCGTATTTTTATGGGGGAACTGTCATATGCCTCACCCTCTCCATGGTTTATCATAGCTTAGACAAATCTGTGACTCAACAAAAGTCTTTAATGAGACAAGAATTCTTGGTGAAATTATTTTTTCCTCCTTCTATAAATATC
>VYZW01030728.1:6682-34778 GCA_013401315.1 Balaeniceps rex | reverse complement strand
TACTGTTATAGAGTAAAGCCTGAGATTGTTGTTGCCATCCTATATTTTTAAGGTGAGTGATGGTTCTTTTCAGATTTTTTTGCTGAAAGACTATCTCAAGGGAGAGAGCATTCCTTTTAAACCAAAAAGGCATAAGATATAAAACATCCATTAAAATATTCCAGCTTTGATGCTATTTTTCTTTTTCTTCTTTGTCTTTCTTTTGATTAAAAGTTTCAGTGGTTTCAAAAACCAATAGAGTTTCTAGTTTTCACAGCAAATAAGTTTTTTAAAAGTGAAATGAAAGGAAAAAGGATATTATTTCTAAGAAAAAGTGTTTCTCTAGCAGAGTCCTGAAAGGGGCAGTTCATTCTGCAGAAAAGCACACACAATGCCTACGCTTAACAGAATGGAGTCTCATTTCCCCTCGGAGACTTACATTATGTTGAATTTCCAGGCTGTACGCAGTGGTGGCCCCATACAGCAGACAGACGCCACTACCCTCAAAGGGAGAAAATGGAAGGTAATTTTCACTGTTCTTCTTTCCACCTTGAAGATTTTTCTGCGATGGAAACAGTCCATTGTAGCTAACCCACTGCAAATGATCTTTTAAGAATTAGAGTTTAATTAAAGCACTTACAAGAACTATCTGTGTTCACCTGTTATACCGCTAAATATAGAGTCAAAACATCGAAATTGTATTACTCAGTCCTTTACAGTAGTCACTTTCATCATAGAAGGCAAAATAACTAACAATACATCAATGAGGTGCTAAGTACTTCCTTCAAAATGGATCTTGAAAGTACTCAGCCTCTGCCAGGTGTGAGCCCTTCCCAATAACACACCCTTTACATACTCAGCCTGTATATTGCAATGACTGGTTTGATAATGGCTGCAGCTAAGGAAACTTATGGATAATTTAACTTGTAAATTCAGGGGTTGATCAGGACTGATTTAAGACATAGAGCCATAGGCCCCGGGTTTGAAAGGGATCCCATAAGTGCTCCAACATTTGACATACCAGTCCGAATCTCCACGTGTTAGGCAGTGACTCTGCATATAGATAATTAATCCCAGGAGCCAGGCGTGCAGAGATGCTCACAGTAGCCTGGACCTTACCCTGTTATATCCGCATACTGCTGTTGTGCCCGATCCAGAACTCGTGGAAGCTCTAGTAGAGATTATCTGCTTTTTCAGTTCACGACTTCTTCAGAGGTCCTTATTCCTTTAAGTATATTTATTGGCTGCTGATACTGGCAGACACAGCCAAACAAATGCTTCTCAGGCTGTGGCTTATTTACAGCCAGATCAGCTCACATACTCACTCTCCATCCCTTGTAGCTTCATGTGGGTGCAAGCTCCAGAGTCAGATGCAGCAGAAGACTTCTCGGTTAAGTCTAAGCCTGGCTATAGTGATCAGCTAGCAAAGAACGGGCTCTGAATTTCAAGCAGGGAATTTCTGTGGTGTTAGCCATCTTTATGCATAATTTTCTGTAAACATGTTTACTCTCAGTAAGAGTAAACTCTCAAATGCTGCTTTACATCACAAACAACAGAGATAATCTAATTTCTGCTTGCCAGATAAACAGCAGAAAAATGTTAATGATGAGGATAGACAATACAAATTTTCTAACAAATAGTCATTGCAATAACATTTGGAATTCACAGACCTTTCCATGAAGAACTGGAGACTGCCAGCATTTTTTTGTGCAATCATGAGCTTGATCCCATAAGTCAGAGAAAACTATTAACTCTTATTTTTTAAATTCATGTTGATTTTATTTATTGCTATTTATTGTAATTAATAATCAGAGCTGAAGAGAAGATGTATTTGAGGGCAAAACAAAACTCTCCTTACAGGCCAGTTTATTAAAGTCAGTGATTAAAGTGGCAAAGATTAATGGAGTTGTGACACAGACCTTTAAAATAGTCATCATAATTCACTTCAGTTCCTCTAAGAGGACTGTAATTTTTAATCTTACAAATGTAACTTTTCACCCTAAAACCTAAGACACCCATCTAACATGTCAAAAAGGATTTCTCATCTTTCTCAGGATCCCAAGTTCAGTGCATCCACTCACTTGTTATGGAATGGGCAACTGCAGTCCCACAAGCATGTTTTCATACATGTCCATGGTTCAGTTGTCATTCCTGTGCTCCACCACTGCCTTGTCACTCCTGCACATAACTGGTTTGGTATTCTGTTAGATTCAAAACCTGTAGGCTGTTCACTTCCTTTTTTATTTGTTAACTGTCTCTCTTCTGATGAGGATACTGTAGGCAGACACAGGTTCACCAAAATTGCTAGTTTGTCATAGTCTAACATGCAGCCTAATCCTGAGGGATGTTGCTGAGTGTCTTCACTGCCTGCCTGAGCAAAGCAGTGCTCTGCAGCTCACACAGTCCTGCCTTTCCAAAGCACTGGCAGGACACAATCACGGATGGAAGACAGCTTGAAAACTTTGATTTTTCTACTTTTCTTGGTCAAACTAAGGACAAGTAGGAGTTGATGCAGTCCTTCAGTGAAGTGTACATTTTCCATGAAAAATGAACTTTCCCAAGGGACTGAAATGACGTACAAGTTCTGCTTGAATTCAGCGAGTAGCCCCTTACCAAAGAAAGGGGAGAGAGAACATGGAAATATTCAAGTGTTTGGACTGCTGTTGCTGTTGCTTTGAAAATTCCAGTATTTAAAAGTGTTAAATAACACAAACATGCATAAAAACTGTTTGAGGTAGAATGGACCCCAAATGACACTTATTTTCTTTTTCCCCCAACCCCAATTTAATATTTTTTTGTTTGTCCACTGGAACTTAAAAAAAAAAAAAAAAAGATTTGTTTCTAATGCTGTGGATAACAGCTTGTAAAGGATTCAAACAGGCAGCTCACTAATCATTTGATTGAGAGTTGTTTCAGGCATCTTATCTAGTGATCTGTGTGAAATGCAATAGAAGCGTGAAAACCTTTGTTAGTTATGAACCAAGTGAAATAATGTGTTAAGTCTGAAGCAGTGTTCTGGCAGTGTGCTTTTAAGAAGGTGCCAGATAGGAAAAAGGGCCATGTGATAGAGCAAGTCAACTAGAAGAGATACAACGTCGTGTTCCTGAGTCACACAGGAAAATACAGTCCTCTGAGACTTTGGTCACCTCTTACAAAGGGTTGCACATCTGCATGACTTGAGCTCCCATTTAGCTCAAGGACTGTTTTCAAACAGCCAGCACATCATTGCAACAAATCATCAGTGCGTACACTCTTGCTCTGTATCTGTTTTGACTTGGCCAAATGGCAGCTCTCCCTGCAGCTCCTTGCAGTGCTGGCATTGCCAGGGCCTGTTTATCCTCCTGCTGCTGAATGTCCCATGCAAAGCATTTCACTGCCTCTGCCCCCAAGTCCTCAGAGATGAGGGCATCTCCTGTTTCTGGTATTAGTATAAGAAGTATTTTATCAATGAGTCATGAAATTCTCATTCTATTCGTCACCCTGGCTTGTATCAGAAATAGTGTGACCAGCAGGACCAGGGAAGTCATCCCCTGTACTCGGCACTGGTGAGGCCGCACCTCGAGTACTGTGTTCAGTTTTGGGCCCCTCACTACAAGAAGGACATTGAGGTGCTGCAGCATGTCCAGAGAAGGGCAACGAAGCTGGTGAAGGGTCTGGAGCACAAGTCTCATGAGGAGAAGCTGAGGGAACTGGGGTTGTTTAGCCTGGAGAAGAGGAGGCTGAGGAGAGACTTTATTGCCCTCTACAACTACCTGAAAGGAGGTTGTAGTGAGGTGGGTCTTGGTCTCTTCTCCCAAGTAGCAAGTGATAGGACAAGAGGCAATGGCCTCAAGTTGTGCCGGGGGAGTTAGATTAGATATTAGGAAAAACTTCTTCACTGAGAGGGTTGTCAAGTATTGGAACAGGCTGCCCAGGGAAGTGGTGGAGTCCCCATCCCTGGACGTATTTAAAAGATGGGTAGACGAGGTGCTTAGGGACATGGTCTAGTAGTGGACAGGTACGGTTGGAGTCGATGATCTTAAAGGTCTTTTCCAACCAAATGATTCTATGATTCTATGATTCTGTCCATCATTCTTCTGAAAAGCAGATTTGCACAGCCTGTCGCAGAGTTTAAAAAGATGTGTACACCTGCTTAGGGATAACTTATGTGCAATAAAGAGGACATTTATGTAGCATTTAAATAGTAACATAAACACTGTAGCGATATGTCAATAAAGACTCAATTTTGTAGCTATTCTAGAGTGCTGGAAACAGCTGATAACTTGGAGATGGTAGCTGTAAAAAGGACAGGAACTGATGATGCATGGTTGAATGTGGTGGTATGTAAGGAGGAGATGAGTGAAAGGGCATAAGTGTTTACAGGAGAGGATATATTAACCTTTGGGTAGGACTCAAACTAGTGAGAATGTCCAGGGTTATACCTAAAATAAACAAACAAACAAACAGATGAAACCTGTATTAAAAAGGAGTATCTGGAGTCCAGAAGAAGGTTTAATAATGAATGATGATGAGGAAAAAGGATGAGGAAAAAGAATGAGGAAGAAACCGGTGGGATATGTGGATGTCAAAATAGTAGGGCTATTCATATAAAAAAGACTAATAAAAATCTTTTTCTTCCATTAAGAATAATTGTATTTATAGATACAAATGATTGCTTACAAGCTATTAATAATATTTAAATGCATTTTTCTCTGCCCATAAAGCTCCTAAAGATTCTCTGTGCAAGACAGATTTTGGATCACTATGATATATAGTATTTTTTAATCCCAAAAATGTTCTGTACAAATGTGTTTATTAGAGCTTCATCATATGAAATGCTACAAGAATTGGTAGTATGAGCATTCACTCTCCCCAGGAGTCCCACTGAAGCTGGTAGGACTCTGTGCATGACTAAGTTCACCACACTTCCATGATTTACACTACGATACGCTAAAAACACAGCTAATCCTGGAATTTTTGTTGGCTTTTACATGATTTTCCAGTGCAAAACTGGATTACGTTCTTTTTGTTTAATCCCATGATTTGTGATAGTATTTTGAGCATAATCTCCTTTATATAGAGTCATATAAAATGATAAACACAAAAGGCCTGTTTGGGGCTTTTATACCAATGTTTATACCAACATTTTCAGTTGCAATGGAGCTGAAGCTTGAACTTTGCAAATTTTCAGCTCCATTGTGAAGTTGATACTAAATAATAATATTAAAATAATTATGCTGGTTTTAAAAAGTTTTTAAAAATAACAAAACAAAAAAAGTGTGCTGCTTTTCTGTCAGATTGCAGATAAATGTATGCTTCAGTCAGATTTAGAAGACAGGTGCCATTCATTAGCTAGGAGATCAATTGATGGGAAAAGAAATTATATTTTCTTTTTTATTTTACACTGAGCATTGAGGAAATTTAACTCCTAACCCTTTAATCTGTGTTGAAAAAGAGAGCAATCTGATAATTGCTTATACCAGAACCAAGGGGCTGATCTGGCAAAATCTGCCATCTGGATGCTACCAGTATGTACATTGCCAAACCATGCAGCTTGGCTCTGCTCCTGCTCCAGTGAGAACCACACTCTGGCTGGATGGGGGCTGCCTCACCCCACACTCAGAGCATCCCTGATGCTTTACGCACGACGGGCTGCTTTGCCCTGGGAGGTGCAGGCAAGATGAAGCGGAGCCCTGCAGCTCACACCAGGGCCCAGGCACATCTGAGATGAGGTGACAAGAATAAGGAAGCTAAAATCAGCTACAGACAGAGCAAAAAAAAAAAAACGTTACAAAAACATAGTGAAAACATGTGAGATGAGTAAGCCAATCTTTTATATGTGTGTTGGAGTTGCATGGCAAGGTTTTGGTAGTGGAGGGGGGTCGCTTCTGTGAGAAGCTACTCTAAGCTTCCCTTATGTCCAATAGAGCCAATGCCAGCTGGCTCCAAGACAGACCCACCACTGGCCAAGGCTGAGCCCATCAGCGATGGTGGTAGCGCCTCTGGGATAACATATTTAAGAAGGGTGGGAAAAAAAAAAAAAACACAGGACAAACTGCAGCTGGAATGAGGAGTGAGAACATGTGAGAGGAACGACTCTGCAGACACCAAGGCCAGTGAAGAAGGAGGGGCAGGAGGTGCTCCAGGTGCCAGAGCAGAGATTCCCCTGCAGCCCATGGTGAAGACCATGGTGAGGCAGGCTGTCCCCCTGCAGCCCATGGAGGTCCACGGTGGAGCAGATATCCACCTGCAGCCCATGGAGGACCCCACTCCAGAGCAGGTGGATGTGCCCGAAGGAGGCTGTGACCCCATGGGAAGCCCACGCTGCAGCAGGCTCATGGCAGGACCTGTGGACCCATGGAGAGAGAAAAGCCCATGCTGGAGCAGGTTTGCTGGCGGGACTTGTGACCCTGTGGGGGACCCATACTGGAGTGGTCTGCTCCTGAAGGACTGCACCCCGTGGAAGGGACCCACACTGGAGCAGTTCATGAAGAACTGTAGCCCATGGGAAGGACTCACATTGGAGAAGTTCACGGAGGACTGTCTCCCATGGGAGGGACCCCACGCTGGAGTAGGGGAAGAGCATGAGGAGTCCTCCCCCTGAGGAGGAAGGAGAAGCAGAGACAATGTGTGATGAACTGACCGCAGCCCCCATTCCCCGTCCCCCTGCGCCGCTTGCGGGGAGGATGGAGAGAAAACTGGGAGTGAAGTTGAGCCCGGGAAGAAGGGAGGGGTGGGGGGAGGTGTTTTAACATTTGGTTTTATTTCTCATTACCCTACTCCATTTTGATTGGTAATAAATTAAACTGATTTTCCCCAAGTCGAGTCTGTTTTGCCTGTGATGGTAATTGCTGAGTGATCTCCCTGTCCTTATCTCAACCCACGAGTTTTTTTGTTATATTTTCTCTCCCCTGTCCAGCTGAGAAGGGGAGTGATAGAGCGGCTTTGGTGGACACTTGGCATCCAGCCAGGTCAACCCAGCACAATATGTCACCTTCAGAATGTCATTGCCAGTTTTCAGAAGTCTGAATAGCATATTAAAAAAAGGTAAAGTTTATGAGTATTGCAGGATTGGGAAAAATATTCCTTGTGTTAGCTGTCATGTGGTAACTGATATGAGATTCGGTTCAGTGACAGTTTATCAGCAGGTTGAGCTGAAGACTGAGAGAGCAGAGGAATTAGTTTGTTCTGTTAACTGAGCCTTAGAAGTCCTTTATATTTTTGAAACTAGAGGAGATTTAGAGCCACTAGATTTTATGTCATATCACTAAAATTAAGGGGAGTTTCTCATACAGACCTAATTTTTAAAAATATCTAAAACAATTTTCTAATCTCTATCCCCCACAAAGGGTAAAAATATCTTGCTTGTATTAAAGTGCCATGACTCCAAATTCAGCTTCAGTATATTTGACAGCCTCACTAGTGCTCTATATTTTAGTGGTAACATATTTAATGTATGCCTTGCTGTCATGAAGATGTAAATCCAAGTTGAGGGTTATAGTTTTACATGACAATACAGAGTCTCTGTATTAAAAACGTGTTTTTCCAGTGATGCCACTTGCACATCATCTGGAGGTTCTTTCTTTCCTGCCCACCTTCCATCAAGGATGCTAAAATAGGTATCTACCTGATGGTAGATCATTCTCCAAGAAAGGGGAAAAATAACAGTAGACAGGGACAGCTGTTTTTCTCTTACACCAACCAATGCACTGTATATCCCAGTGTTAACATGCACAGAAAAGGAGGGTGTCACCAAAAATAAATAAATAACTGATTTCCTTAAATGTTTTTGTGCTTGAAAGGAATCATTCTGTTAGAAGGCTTCTTTCAAGAAAATTGTTTACATCTTAGATATTTTGCCCTGCAGGTAAGTAACTCGTAACAGATTAGGTTTAAAAAGATATATATTTATCATTGACAGGGTCTTTTTCGTATCAGGACAACCAGACGTGTTTCTCCAGTTCAGTAGCAACAGAACTTACCACAGGCTGTCAGTGTGCAGAACAAAATGTTGTTTATATGAAACACACTGATCTAAAGGAGCTACTGTCATAACACGCCAGACAGGGAGGTGTCTGCTCTTCCAAGGTTGGAGGGGTTTTTTGTTTAAATATCATTTTTTGTCAGATTTTAAGAATATAGAAGATGTGTACTGAGGGAAGTACTAGCTGATCTCTGCAAGACTGAAACAAATTGAGCCACAAGTGCTTGTGGGGATCATGACAACCAGCCAGTGATGAGCAGCTCATGAAAGAGACCTGTATAGCTGCATACATGCTAAGATCTGTAGGCTGGGACAGAAGAAAAATGATGCCCAAAAGAAGACCAGACTCCAGACTGGAACATCAAATGAGCTCCTGGCTGCATGGCAGACAGAGCCAAAGCCCACACAGCCATGGAAAAACAGTCCCACATTTTCTTGGTCCATCTACTGGGAATGATGAGCATGGGGCAGACCTGGCTGCCTGGGGACCAGTCCAGGACTATCACGCTGCAGTGTTATCACCAGCTAAAGATTTTTCACTAACAGTACAATAGGCAAATTTCCGAGCTTAGACTCATTCTGATCATTATTTTGTCTCACTATTTGTTAATGTCCAAAACTGCTTGGGCAGATCAAACCCCATCATTTCCTGGACTAATTGTTGGTTGTTACAACAAGAACTGCAATTTACCACTTACTATTGAATACCTAATTTGGCAGTTTATGAAATTTAAGAACACATGAAAGCACATCGTAGATGAAAGGACGGGTGTTTAATTGCTTAACAGAATTGCTGCTGTGGAAAGACTGTGGAGCTGCTGTCCAAGAGTGATCCCTTGAGCCTCTTCCCTCTCACTTTCGGAAGTGATAGGTACCGTTACAACAGAGCAGTCTCCTTCCAGGAGCTTTCCAGACTGGTTTTGGTAAGTGTGGAAATTCTTACTTAAGGGGTAGATTTAAGAGCAAATCAAAGTGCTCTTTCAGAGTCTGACACTCCTGGCTGTGAAATGAACGGCTAATCTTCCACTGGCTTTAAAGTCAGCAGGAGCAGCTTCAGAAACAACACAAAAATGCAAGACTTTAATTCTTCAAGAGTGAAATTTGTCACTGCCAGTATATTTGCCACCTATGAATGACATGAGCTCTTCAGCTGCTGTTAAATGTGGCCTGAGTGAAGCACAGCCTGTGGGCTGGCAGATTGTATGGGAAAATATCACATACATTTGTGAAAAGCCACACTGAAGACTGAAGGCTAACTCTTCCTCTGTTTTCACAGGCACAGTCTAATTGGATATGATAAATAGCATAAATGTAACTGCCTTCATATTTCTGTAGATAATGAAGTCAAATTCTCATTTGATATTGTCCTACTTCTAAAATTTTAATGAAGCATTATGATAAGAACTAATTTTCTCTGTTTAATCTAATCTGGACATAACAGGCTCAGAACAGCACAATTACTGTGCTATGGCATATATAGAAAATTACTCATTATTACTGAGCTCCAAAGTAGAGAAATAGAAGATTTCCAAAGGCACAAAATGTCTAAGGCTATAATTCCTGTTTGCACTGATAAGAAACCCACCCAGTACCATTAACAAATTAATCAGCTTTTCAATACTTTAAGGTGACAAAAAGAAAATAATAGAAATAAACAAATAATTTTATAGAGCATTTAAATTTTAGGGTTTTTATTCATGCTCATTTCCAGCCTCAGATTTTTATATTTAAGACTTTATATGGAAGATCAAGGACTGCATATATCTTGTCAAAGTGACTTTAGTCTGAGAAACAGAGATGGCAAAGTGTATGTATTCACACATGCAAGTTATTGATGGATTTTTGCTCTTTGTCAAATTAACTACCAAACAGTACTTGATCTTATGTGAGTTGATAAATATACTGGACCAAACATTTATAGACTAAAAGATTCAAGATGAGATGTCAGGTATCATGGCTAACAAACACATTTGCCACACACCCCAATGCGTCAGCCTGCAGGTAACAGCATCCTGCCCAGGTCTCAACCTAAAGCTAATGATCCCATTTTCTTTTCCCCTCCATCATTTTTGATCCTCAGTGCCATCTATTTTTATTATAAGTATGATTGTGATAAGACAAGGTTTCTGGCATGTCGCTGTTTATTCCAAAGAGGTCTTAAGGCAAGGAACAAAGAGAAAAAAAGCAGCAACAGCCCGGCATAGAAAACAAACAGCATCCTCACTGAAAAGAAGGGCCTGCAGAGCACATTGTTAGATCTGATAACAAGCGTGATGGAATGACATGCAGGAAGGGGAGGCGAGACCCACTGCCAGCAGTTTATATGCTGTGCTAATGACTTCTCCACTACCCAGCGCTCTCAGCCTCATGACTCTGCTTATTGCCTCCATGAGTCCTGTCAAGGAGTCAGTACCCCCCCTGGCAGGGAACAAAAACCCGTTATCCACATCTTCCAAGATGTGAAGCCTCGCAAGAAAAAAGGTCCCCCTTTTCACACTGCACATCATTGTTTCTGTAGATTCTGTCTCCAGTGCTTTTTGTCTGAGTTACAAGAACTTAAAATACCAAGAAGCAGCACAGAATAAACCATAAATCCTCATAAATCCAAACCTATGGCTGTAGACATTAAAATAAAGGCAAAAAGAACAGAGGCTTTACAGGGGGGCTGTCTGAAAGGTTTGCCATGTTGCAGCCTCTGAAGATCATGAGAAAACAAAGAAAGCTTCAGTCGCTGTTTGTTGGGAGGTATGAGATTATGTTTGGCGTATATTGCCACAGGTAAGGGTTGGAGGAAATACGTGATTAACAGTTATTATGCAGTCTGCAGATAAAACTGTATTTTCTGGGGTGATGTAGAATAACTTACCCTTCTGCTCCCAGTGAGCTGCTCCAGTAAGTTTAAACATCCTTAAACACCCAGCTGCCTTCTTTCTTTTCTCCTGGTGTGGTCTGTACTGTGGGTAACTGCAGCAGCAGCCAATGTAGACATGGCTACAGGATTTTAAGCCTCTGAGAGAATATTTGATTCTGGCACAGGCAGCACCCTCTCTCACCCTCTCAAGCACATAACTGTATTGCACCAGGGATAATGGGGAGGGAGGAGGCAATGAGAACCACTAAAGGATGTAGCAAAAAAGTGAATGCTAGGAAAGACAAAGCAGAAGGAAAAAGGGAGAAAAATCAACATCTGGAAAGTTGTTCCTCAGTTTCGATATCTTTGCAATAGGGATAATTCTACACTGGCCAGAGGAGATGTTCGAATTAGTTCTTCCTTTCATGCTACCTTGACCTACAGCCATCTGGCAGACACCTGCAGTCAAACTCTGACCCTGCAGTTGTACAGCCAGAAGCACCTACTGTAGGTTCTAAGCAGCCAGGGCAGAGCTAGAAGCGGCACAGCACGCACATGTCACACTGCTCAAAGCTCCAGGGCAGCATGGAAGGAGGCAGAGCTGTGGTACTGCAGGTTAAATAAATGTCTGGACAAAAGCCACCTCCCCCTGACCACCAAACCACTATTTTATTGATTGTGTCAAAATAGGTATGTAGCTGAAATGGAAGCCTGGTGGTATCATTGCTACTTTCTCCTGGCAATGGGCACTGGAGCCACCACCTTGCACTGTGACAGTGCACAGCCAGTTGGCTGCTTTCGGATGCACAAAGGCCTCAGTGACGCCACTACCTAAACATAGGGAAAACCTTTCAAAACTGGAGTTTATGTGCCCTAAGCATCACACTTAACTTTTGGGGCCTGGCTGCTCATCCCTTGGTTGTTTGCAGTTCTGGGCATGGTCAGGAGCAGATTCCTTGGAAAACTTTACAGATGGAGATTTAGTCATCTGTGAACTTAAGAAGCACCTGAAGCAAGCGGCAAGTAATGAGCTGCTGTGGGAGCAGGCAGACGGCATTTATATAGATCCCAGATGTGACTTGCTAAGAAGGATCTTAGGTGGCCACTGAAGCCACCTTGCTTGCATTAGACACCGGAGTACATCAAAGACTTGCGAATAGGCAGTCCAAGCAAATATATGTGATGAGGAGTTTTCACTCAGCTCGTCATCTTTGAATTCAGTACTTATCTTCACTATGAGATTATCCCAAGGAGGTTTTAAACATACTAGTCATCTAGAAATTTGACATGCAGAAGGGGAGAATCATGCATACTCGGAAATTTCCACCAGTTTTATCAGCTCATTTTCCTCTTTGCTTTCCTTCTCACATTTGCTCATACAGAAAATCTTGCTCTTCTCATACAGATAATCCACTGCTATTTTATTCTTCCCATTCCTCAAAGTATTCTGGTTCTGCTACAGTGTTTGAAATAAACAAAAATTCCATGGAAGTGTGCCATGTAGTCTTGTTATTGTATTTCAACAGATGGTAAGCAGTATTGTTCTGAATCTCTGCAGAACAAGCAGCTATGCCCGTATTCTTGAAGGGTTTTTTTCCTGAGGAGTTGGGAGTTGCAGCAAAGCAGCACTTGATGTAATTTTCTTCCATTGTTCCTAGTTCCACAATACACATGTAAAACTAAACAAACAAGATTCTCATTTTGAATGTGTTAATCACACCCATGGTTTGAGAACACTGAAGAATTAGATTAACTTGTATTTGTAGGTGTGCACGTTAATCTGCATAAAACACACATATGCACTTTCCACAGATATGGGCAAGTCAGATACTGATTTCTTTCTCTCATCACTGTATATTGTGGCTAACTCCAGTGGATGTCAGTGTAATGAAGGTCACATATCAAGATCGTCAGATACAACATAGTAGCAATTACCCAGGCAAGCAGTAACTGTGATCACTATCTGTTCAAGGGAACAATTTATAGGAAAAAAGGTAATATTCCCACACCCATGAGCTAACAAGATTAAGAATGACCAAAGCTGATGATTAAAAGTTTTGGCTAAGTATGACTTCTGTAGTCAAAGATACTTGCAGAAAGGAAATATGTTACAAAACCCTACCCAAATACAGAAGTGTTTGTTTGAGAAGTGGTCAGTAAATTTTTTGAAAGTGGCTTATGACCCATCCAATCAGGGAACAGCAGCAACATCAAAAACCTTAGGATTCCAACCTTATAATACCTATATATCATGATAACCTATAATACTATATAACATGACAAAAACTCTGATTAACAAACTACAGATTAACAGGAATAATAAGTATCATATGAAAAGTTCTTAGTCCCAGATATGCCATCAGCACTCAATGACTTCGAATGAAATATTTTAGGAACATAAATCAACTTAAGGACAGCTCATAAACATGGAAAGGAACTAGAATAATTTTAATAAATTCTTTGCTCTATAGAAATCATCCAATTCTTCTCCCAGGGGACAAGAAAAGCCCTACAGGTCATTGGTATCAGATGAGACATTATAAGATAATGTAGTGAAAGCAATGTACCACATAGCCTTGAAAAATGCCAAGGGTCAGACCGGCTGACCCAAGCAATCTGTTCTGGCCTTACAATCTGTGACACTGTGCTAGCTTGGTGCACCTTTTATCTCAGTGTGGCTCAAAAGAAGAAACACATTACTAAGATGCTGGCAGAAGAGTTTGGAAGGAGAAAAGAATGAAGATGCTGTCTACCTCTATTTATTTATTTTTCCAAGGGTGGTATGAGACCTGATTCAATTCCTACATCGGTGTGTATATTAGTTATTGTGCTAACAGGCATTTGGGATGGCAACTGTCTCTGTTCAACCTGGTCTATCTGAGTGAAAGAATTCAGTACGTTTCGAGTAAATGCAACACTGCCTATAACCAAATGATTGAAAGGATTTTATGACTCGAAGAGGACTTTTGAGCAACTGAGTCCACTTTCAGTCATTATGAGCAGGCATTATCATATAATCAATAATACAAGCTTATCAAGCATCATCTTAAAATTAGATTTTTTTTTGACCTTACTATTCCTACTAGAGTATAGCTCCATACTCTCAATCTTCAGATGGTAAGAAATCTTTCTAATTTGCAGCTGCAACTGATTTATGGCTGGTTCATCCCCAAATAGCTTTGTCACAAACGCATAATTTAGTTACACTAGTTCTTCTCAGATCCCAGCAGTCTCCTCTGGGACACACATATAGGAGACAATGACCCTCATCAGAGACACCATTTTACTTTGCTAACTAAGCCAACCTCTTTTGATCTCTTCTAGTAAAAAATGTTGTCCCAAATGTCCTTTCCCACCACTGAGATCCTAGCACAGACTCATGCCATTAGCCCTAAGATGTGTGCCCTTGGCCCATCCCCTACTGTAACCATTTCCACCCTTCTGGTCCTCAAGATCACCCCATGTCAATGTACAAGACTCCAGTACTGCTGTACACTACAGATGCTTCCTATATGTGTCAGCCAATTTCATTATCATGCTCCTTTTATGCCAAGGTCTTTATTTGAAATATTAAATAAGATCTGTCCTGAAGACCAGTCCTTGAGGAAATTGTCTAATAACCTCTTTCAGCTTGATAATTTGCCACACAGCATGACTCATTGTCATCTCTCATTGAGAGAGCTCTTTACCACATCTCAGTTCCTGTAATAATCTCCATCTTCACCATTTTAGCTAATAATTTCCATGTGACACCGTATCAGGTGCTTTGCTCAAGGTAAGATAGATTTGATCTACTGCTTTTGTCTACAGAATCATCCTTTTTTTTTTCTAGACACATGAATGAAGATTCTTATCAACCTTCTTTGATAAGACAGGCATCAGGATAGCCTGACACAATGTGCCTCTGACCAAGACTTATTCCATTCTATCCCCCTTTCCATTTATCTGCAGAGTTTTAATTAGTGTCTCTTTCAAAGTTTCTTATACATCCATGCACACAAGTGAGGTCAGTAAAGCTCATAAACCACAACAAGATATTTGAAATCCCCTAGGAGATAACGTGATAATTAAGACAAAGTGATAATGTGGATTTGATGCAGCTATGGATGGCAGGAGGTGGCAGAAGAAGAACCAAATGACCTCTAACCTTTACGCACATTCTCCCTTTCTATGCCCAAAGAAAATGGGAAATGGCATTATCCAGTACAAAGTGGAAAAACAACAGCAAGTAGAATTAAATTCATAAGATATATCTGTACCTGCTCAAATCACCTGTCCCTCTCCTGCAGGGCTGTCTCCATCAGTAAGACATAGCAGGTCCCTAGGGAAGAGTACAGAAACAAGGAAAGCCTGCAGTGCTGCTTTCCCACTACTCTCTCCCAGCTCCACAGGTTGGTGGTTAATGAATCCTTGAGACAAAGGCGGTATCTGTTAATAGTCCTTACTAGATTTTTTGTACTGGATTGCTTTCCACAAATCAATGTAAGCTTCTAGCATCCACAATGTCTATGAAGACATTGTTTCGTGTCCATTATCAGCTGATTTCTCTTGATGCCCCTTAGTTCCTTCAACAGGAGAAACACTGAACCCTCATACCTCCTCAACTTCTCCATATCATGCATCCTCTGTTTTGCCCCTCAGCTTTGTTTTCTGGAGCTGAGCAGCCATACCCATGGAGGTATTCCCTGCACACAAGCCACTGCACACCTTCAATCACCTTTGCTCCCCTCCTCTGGGCTTTCTCTTATCCTTCCCCTGCCCCCTCAATGTACACCCTACCTCCGCCCAAAGGACTAGGGCCATCCCCAGAGGGGGAAGATAGTTTTAAGATCTTTCAGGATGAAACCAGGTCCGTCAGTCTCTGTACCAAATGATGTTGGTTAATTTCCATCCCCCCGTTCCAGCCCCTTCAGAAAAATCTGACCATTAATCACTTTGCAGACCCTATTTTTACATGTCTACTTCTGACTGAAGACAAGGACCACAGGAACCAGCAAGCTAGCACTTGACACTGCGACACTTAAATCCTTTTGAGGATTTTGCCCTCACACCTGTCCCTGAGGCCATTCATAAAATCTTTCCTATTTACCTTTAATTTCTGCACAAGTTGTTTGTTCATTTAACAGACATAATTACTCAGTCAAAGACAAATCGCCCCTCCCACCCTGCATAACGAAGGGTAGATAAATGTTCATGGCCAGGTGCTGCAGGCAGGGGTGCTTCATCATGATGGGGCTGCCCAGGAGTGTTGCCCGTTGCCCGGGGCCTCAGCTCTGCCTGAGCACACGCACCTTCCCGGGGGCTCCAACAGACTCCGGTGCAGCCCTGACCAGGCAACCAACAGTGCCTTCTTGTTTTATTTGGAGGAAAGGGAGAGGTTGCATCACTTCAGCTCACTTAATTTTGAAGCTAATAAACCCACTGTGGAAATGGCACAGGGGGAGAAGGGGGCATGCCTGTTTTCAATGCTTTTATTAAAGAAAAGTGGGGCATTACTGACTTTTTAACTGTTATTCCAATGTCACATATGCTTATTAACTTATTAGGACCTTAATTTTTACTGAGCCGTTACACGAGTAATTGTTTCCCAATTATGTTGAGATAAGACTTGCGGTTATTTTGTGCACTCAAATAAAAAAGTCAATATAGGGGGTTTTATACTGTGTTTATCCTGAGCACATATGTGCTTGAGATTTTCAGCTTTCCTTGAAATTGTATGTCTGCTGACATTGCACATATGATTCACTCTAAAACTTAAAATTGATAAAAAAGCATTCTGTGTAACCAGTACCTGTACGTCAAGCAAAGCTTCAAAGCTGATAGTATAGCTTAGCACACTACCCCGTAAACTTTTTTTTTTTTCAGAATTGTGGTCTTTTTTCAAACGAGTTTTTGCCTGTGATGCAGATTTTTCAGGCTTGTGGTTTTGTCCTGCAACCAATATTGCAAGAGAACATTGCCCTCTGGTGTCACAAGCTGTGGCTTTGTGCTTTGGAGGGTTCCCCACATGCAGTTTCTTTCTCGCCCCTTTTTTTTCCTTCTCTTTATTCGCTGCACTGGCAGCTGGAGCCGTAGTTCACAGGCATAAGTCAGCAGAAGGTATGGAAGGGGGATATTTCCATTTCTATGGGGAAATATTTGCGGTCATGTAACAATTCCCATGGGTATGAAAATAATCTTTTTACACAACTTTACTGAAAGCCAGAATTAGATCCCTTCAGGTTGGGTGATACTGTTAAAACTTAGCTGATTCTTCTTTCTGGCTAAGCAATCAAGTCATTTATTCATCCTTTTGAACAGGTAAGTTTTTAGGGTTTTAAGGTGAATATTGGAATTAAAGCTAACAGAAGACTGAAGCAAAGATGTTACCAACTTCTTTACAGTCACCAGAGTTTTTCCGATCATTACCGAGTTCTCCAGCCTGCACTTGGACAGGGCGATGAGCTCTGCCTCATTGCACACAGGCTTGTCCCTGAGCACATGCTGGCATACTAGGACAAAGAAGAGGTAGGAAGCAGCCAAATCAAATGCAAAGAAGCCAAATGGTACCTGGATGTTGGATGTCAGTACCCAAAGAGAGAGGAAGCATTACCGTTTAAGTAGTTGGGGAAGGGGCAGGAATGGTGCAGTGGGAGTAACACAGAGCTTAGATTTGCCTGGCTAGCCTTGCAGGCTCTGCTCTCAGATCATTTGCACAAAACAGAATAGGCAAGGAAAAGGGCCAGATTATTTTCCCTCAATTCTTAAAGCTAAAGATAAATTTTCCACTCAAATATTCCAAGTGTTTATTAAAGATGCCGTTTTCCTTTTTCAAAAGAAAATAAAATGTAGATAACAGAAAGAAAACAAGTTCTGAAAAATCTCTTGAGGCATTAAAGAAGGAAATAGGGAGATAACTATAAGAAAAATTGGTAGTGAAGACAAAATGCAGTTTGCAAGCCTCCTCTATGAAGGTTTTTTTTTTAAATATAGTAATAAACATGTAGTAAATCTGTATTTTGTTGAGCTTTTAATGTCCTTGTCAATGCCTGTTCACGCTTCCCCTTGTGCAGTTCGAACATGGGCTGTTGGTAGATCTATACCAGACTAAACCAAGGAGCCTCTCAGGCTGAATGTTATTTTTGCTTTCTTTGTTACTTCTCGGCTAGATCACTTTGGAAGGTTTGGCAGCAATGAGGCTAAAACGTGTTCAAGTTACAATACATCAATCTGGGTGTGAAATTCAACGACAGTCTGGAATTCAGATTTTGCAAAGTCATGACATAAACAAATACGGCATTGAAAGACACTCTCCAGAGCAAACTCTTGACCAGACAGAGAGCAGACTGAAAAAGGCGGAGCGACCTCTCTGAAATCAGTGACTACACTCCCACAGCAGGGACCAGACATTCATGTCGCCCTAAAGATTTATTTGCAGTAGTGCGTGCCATACATGCTATGTCTGATAGGTCACATTTTTCTAAAAATTTTTGTAAAACAAATATTTCAATGAAAAATTCACACATAAATTATTAGAAGGCTGCCAGCTGTGGTAGCCAATGAGCTGGAAGATGTTGATTTGTCCTATATGTCAGAGAGCCAAAATTTTCCCACGCTTCAGTTTTTCTTGCCACCTGCTTCATTACTTTTACTTATTTTTTAGGATTTCCAATAAATCTCGTGAGACTGCTACGTGTCACACCTGAAAATCTGCTGAGCTGCCTTTTCGACCTCACTGACGTGAGTTCATGCCTATGGCTACACTACTGTCATTGGAGTAGTGGTCTTCAGCATGTGATTTAAATGCTTGCCACATTTCTCTCCAAGCATGCTGTTAGAAAACATGATTGAGATCACATTTAACAGAAAGGCTCCTCCCTAGTTCCTGCATAGCTGTCTCCAGAGACTGGTTAGTCAGTCTTTGCAAATCACCTCTGAGCGCTACAGTCCTGCTGGGATGAAGATGGCTTTGGAGCCACCATAAACTGTTATATGAGGCAAGTTGCAGCCACTCTGACTTCCGCTCTCCTCCCTTTACTTCTTTACCGGATTACAACGTTGCGTGCAGGCGGATCATACATGCCTGAGAATAGGCACACGTGGGAAGAAGGTCTGCAGAAGAGAGTAGCATTACTTCAGGGACAGTAACACAGTGAGGTTGATCCAGACCCTGGCTCCGGAGGTGAAATAGAGAAGCAGTTCCCCAGACATCAGTCTCAGCTGCCCCCCTTTGTATCCAGTGTGGGTGCCCATCTGGATTTGTGCTTCATGCACAGCTGATGCAAAGACCTTAGAGGCAGAGACTCATACATTAATGTAGCACCTGGCACAGTGGAGTATGATCAGTGTTAAGGCTTTAAGTGGCACCACCATGGCTACAATGATTGGTACAGACGATTAGATAATTAATTACTTTCCAGAAAACCTATTCCCTAGTATGGCTTTCAATACACGTATTTACTGGAGCCATTTAATTTCAGAGTTGCAGAAGCAGCCATATGGTTATTTTTTATTTTAGAGTTGGTTTAGTATTCATGAAGGCTTTGTTTCCGTTAGACAATGGGTATTGCAGGGATCAAGGGTCTCCAGGACACTCAGAACTGATCTTTAACCATTTATTTGCATCCAGACCCAGTATAGCCTCCCTACCCCAATACGGCCACGCTAACTGGGTGCTGGGAGGCTGTGGCTGTTTCGCCTAGGGTGTCAGCACTTGCGCAGTCACTGGTCCTTTTGGAGCCTCTTCTGCACGTGGTTACACTGAGCGGGTAAACCCTGTAACCCCCTGGGTATATCCCATTTCCTGAGACCTCTCCTGCCTTTCTGTCAGCTGCTGAAAGGAGACAAGATGACACCCAAGCCCACTGTAAGTTCTCACTGGTCTATTGAAAGCTGGAGGTACAAATCTCAACATAAACTGATATAGCGCCATTATTTTCAGTGGAGATACGCCCATGTATGTAAGATGCAGATCCAATTGCCTTCCAAAAACTGAGACCGTATTACTCTTTGGTTGTGTCTGTTTAATGGTTACTGTTTAATGGTTACTGTTGTTAGTTACTGTTACCAACACACTGTCTATTCTTCCGCCTAAAGCTCTTTCCTGAACTGGGGCAGTGTAGTATACCCTTAAACAGAGCAGTGATTTCACGTGTAGATCTATAAACAGAAATGCAGGAACTGACAGCAGCCTGCCTTTTGGGAAAACCTGGTTTTCATCTTCTGCCTTTAGAGCAATCGCTCATTTTTAGTGAGTTTGGATTTTTTTAAATGTTGCAATATTATTTAATACTATTATTTTATTGGAAAAAAAGCAACATGTAATCACTCAATAGATACATTTATCTTAATATTCAATGCCTATTCCAATGATATTTTGGTCTCCTGGTAACATTGCTAATGATTTGTCATCACAAAACAGAGAAAGAATGAAGCTATTTCACTGGATTCAGAAACAGTATGAAATCAAGAGAGGGTTACACTGATTTCGCAAAAATGCACTGCTGGTTGCAATTCTCCCTGTGTTCAGCAAACCATGAAATAACACTATATCAGATTTCTGGCGCTTGAAAACAGGAAAGCAATCCAAAGACAGTGGCCTTTTGGCAATGTCTAGCAGAAAGGTGAAAGAAAGTGCTGAAACATGGGACTTCCTTTCTTCCCCCTCTCCCGGTATTCGGATGTTCATAAAGAATCAGTGTAAAAATTTTCCAGTCTAGATCAATGGAAACATAGAAATTAATTGTTGCAGTCACCTCATTACTCGACTGTCAGTGTTAATAGATGTTTAGCACTGCAATAAGAGCAGCAGCGGTGTAGAATTTTATCATTGCAGAGAAGTGTTTTTAAAGTGACAGTTCACCGTGAGCGGCTGAGCCGGGTGCCGTGCACCACCGATACAGCTCAGGATGACCCTGCCCTGCTGAGAGAGGGAGGGAGCAGAGCACCGCAATTCCCTGCCACTGGATCGTATGAGCAGCTTACTCATGACAAATCTGTTTCACATGAACAGTACAGAGCAATCACAGAGAGCAATAAACCGAAGTCCCTATATGGTATAATATAAAAATGATAAAACATTTAGAAAGACCTACTCTTTCCCATTTCCTCTAAATTTCTAGAGGACTATTATGAATACAATTTCATCACCACCCTGTGGCACCAGCAAGCATTAAGACAGCCCTGAGTCTGCAGAGTTGTTCGAAGGCAGTACTTCCAAGGAACATGTCGGCTGGGCTGGAGACACCCACTTCACTACAGTTCTTCCAAAAGTCCCAGCATCAAGCATTGAAGTACAGAAACTCTTTGTTTGTTTGTTTGTTACATATCATGATGAAGTGAATAACATCCTTCCACAACCTTGGTAGCTTCATCCTCAGACTTCTCAACTGTGCCTATTTTGGAAATAGGCTAAACTAGGAAAAAAAAAGTCTATGTCAATCCAATCCTGAACAGAATATCTGTGTTCATAAGGCTGAGGATATGCATGGTTGTGGCTGGTCAGAGGCTAGGTGTTCTGGACCCACACCACAAAGTTCTAGTGAAAGATGGAAGACGATTCTTGAGAGTCCTTTCTTCATGCAGAAATCCATCCCCAGAGAATAATGCTCAGAAAAGTGCATCTAAATCTGTCCGAATTGAACAAAAGACAGTTCAAACCCTGATAAGACAAATGACTGGGGTTTTTTTAATTATTATTGTTGTTGTTCTACGGGAGGAAGTGCATAGTGAAAATGATCTGACAATACAAGATAACACGTTTTGCTGCACATCCTTTTTTGCCAAAACTCAGGTAATGCTTCAGAAGCAGAGACCAGGCTTAGCCAAGAAACAGTAAGTAATTGTTATAAACTTGTAACTATCAGAGCTTGTCTATACCAGATGAAACATTTTACCAACCTTTGCCAAAGTGGCATAGGTTTAATGGCTGTTAAATTGTCACCCAGACACAAAAAGTCTTTGAGTTGGGGTTTCCAATGCTGAAGCTCCATTTGCTCAAGCTAGTTTCTTTGGTGTGTTTCTATCGACTCTGTTCTGCAGACCTCACTTTCTCCCTCTCCTTCTGCACTTAAAACACTCAAAACATCAGTCGAAAAGGAATTTTGAGTGTCTGTCACTCACTGCAGAAACTTTTCAGACTGCAGAGGAGACAGATGAGACACTAACACTGACAGTATCAACAAAATAAATCCTTCAGCACCAATAAATTGTATCAGTGCTTGTTTATTGAGTTTGGGTCTTTTTTCATCTGTCCAAACGTATGGCAACTTATCAAGGCAATGCTACATAGATTTGATAGTATATTTACTAGCTGACAAATTTATAAAGCCGCACGAAACTTTAAGCTCATATAAGAAAGTAACCAACATGTTGTCTCTTTCTTCCCTATGTCAGCTGCAAACCACACAGCACACAGGGACAACCTTTGCTCTTGAATTGCATACATCATTTCTAATGCCCTCCAAGCAGTACCTATGCACCTATACATTTCTCCATTATGGCCTATGCTCTCCATCCCAGGTTCAACCCCAGCAGGCAAAGGAGGCCTTTAAAAGGGAAGCACAATCATTTCACTGTATTAGCAATCAGACAAGCCACCAAAAGGCTGTAGTGATGCAGATGAGACCTTGTGGATGGCTCACATGTTTGCAACAACTAAAACCTCTAGAAATCTCCATGTGAGAGGAGGAAGCAGACATGATTGCTACTGCTGCCTATTGTGTGCTACCTAGACTATTTTCCTCTCCCTGAGCCAGGCTTATTTCTGCACAGAAAAATCTCTTGAACAAAGAAGACCGTTTCTCTTGGGCTATGTAGAGTGTCCTGAGGCTGGCCATTAGATAGACTTCTTGGTGCAGATGGTAAGACTGAAGCACCAATTCACTGCTTTGATGTTGAGCCTTGCATCTTCTTGAAAGTGAATTCAGAAAGCTGCCCGAGCTTTATTTCTCTGTGGGGAACAGAGATGGCACGATGCCTGTAGTCTGTGATGAATGTTAGCAATGTAAACTATTTAGTACTTCATGGTACTAAAATGGAGGCTCCATTTGCAGATTTTCATGCTTTGGCTAGATGCAGCCAGGATTCTGCTATAGCTAAACTTTCACATGACTTGGCTCTGCCTCCTATGGTAAAACATCCTTCTGACTGTCAGCAATTAAACTGTTGGACAACAGAGAAAGAAAGAAAGAAATGTGTCTGGTGCTCTTGGTGCTGAGGGATGTGACAGCATAAACTTCCGAAAACCTTGCTTCTCTGCTGCCATCATGGGCATTGAAATTTGTCACTAGCCAGTGTCAAATATGCCATGGTATTCAACATGGAAAAATGTTACATCAGAAAACGCTGGTTAAATAGCGGTAAAAACGAACTATAACCATATGCTACCAAATGAACAGTCGGCACAAACTGCTGACTTTTGGTGCGTCAAAGCCCATGAGGTAGATCGTGTCTTTCAGAGGAGGGGTGGTGTAGGACAACCAGGACTAGTAATTCTGGTACGCAGCTGGGACAGAACTTGCTCCTTCCCCCACCTCATCTCACAGAAAGGAGTAATTTATTCTATGCCAACAACAAAATATGAGTTTTGTAGGTGTACCCTGGGGAGCAGAGCTCATGTTAAATATTACCTCAGAAACTGACTCCCCACAGTGCATGGCTTGCTTCAATATGAGGAGTCCCTAGACCTAAGTCCCCAGTGCATAGGGGGACACTGTCTGGATCACAGGGTTCAGAAAGGGAGTAAAGAAATTAAGTCATAGCAGCAGTGAATTTTGGGGTGATAGAAAGGGATTTGACTCATCATTCACCTTTCTGGCTGTTATTTGCTTATACCACATGATAACATGTCAATCATGTTGTGTCAAGGGTCCCTGCAGTGAACTGAAAGTCTTCTCTTTGGCATGGTTATATATGCAAATAAAAAATATATATTATAACACTGACAATTTGGGAAGATGTGCTTACCAGAATCTTTTTTAAAATTCAGATTTGCTCTTCAATTTTTTTCCCCTTTGTTCTTTAGCTTTATTATTACACCTTTACATCTAAATGCACTTTTCCTGATTTACTGGATTGGTTGATATTTTTCATAATCTCTTCTAAGGTACTCAGTTTTAAGGATGTGTTTTGCTTGGGTTTTTTTGCTATAAGTGACCCTTTAGACATTTTTATGCTTTTACTGTCCTTGAAAAGAAATTGTCCTTCTGAGTATTTCTAAATACTGTGTATTCCACTTTTCGTTACATAAAAATTGGTGGTTATTAGCATTCCAGAGGCAACATGTCTGCCAAGCTGACTGCAACAAAGATAAATTATCTGGTTTATGCTGCACAAATTCTCTTCGTTATGTAAACACACACATCTATGGGACTATCTGAGTTCATTACAATAATTTATTATAAATAGTGGATAATGTTCGTCATCCTAGCATCAGATAGCTACATAATCAACGTATTTAAATTAAAAAATCATTGGAAAAATTTTTCTTCTTTTTTTTTAACTGTATCCTAGCTGAATAAAAATAAACTATAATTCCAAAAACATTCTGAATACAAATTTTCCTAGGAGGTATTTTCCAGTGAACTACACAGCAACATTTCCATTAATTTCAAAGGTGAACAGTTTTGATGAATACTGTGGGCTTTGTAAATACAAACCAGACACAAATAACAAGGGCCTAATAGGCAAACAAATGAACCTCTAAGGGTAAGCGCTTTCAGGCAAAATGATGAAATTATGTTATCAGTGAATTTACGGGAAAGACCTGCTGACACGCCTCAATATTTATATTTAATCAAAACCATGACATTTAACAAAAAATCTCACCCCGTTCCATACAACTCAATGAGACTGAAGATGAGGAAGGTGACTGTCAGCTTTGTGCTCCACCACTCCCTGGGCTGCCAGCAAAAGTGCCAGCTTCCCCCTGGTGTGACAGCCCCGGGGGCCTGTGCTGTCTGCAGGGGATCGCCGCAGGAGGGCCACGCTGGGCATGCTGCCTAGCCCCAGCACGCTCTCTGCATGGGAAAGAGAAAGAAGCAGATACTTAAGGCGTAGCAGAATCAGATTTCCAGATGGGACAACACATAGACTTTTACTCCTCTGTACCTGCACAAAGTTTCTTAATAAGCTGACTCAAAGATGCCACATTAAACCTGGGTTGTGGTAATTAACCAATTATGCCTATGTTAGTCTTGTTCATAGACTAACATTTTTTGCCAGCTCCGCAGTATTGTCACCTTGCATAACAGAGAGATATCTGTTACACAGATGGTATACATAGCATGTAAATATCTATAGATGCTGTATAGTTATAACTTTGTCCAAATTTCCACTGTTTCTGTAGCCTTGGTCTTGAGCTACCTGAGGTTTTGACATGGCTGGTCCTGGGTATACTGGGTGCACTTCTGAGCAGAAGCCAAGAAATCAGAACGCTTTTAAAGCATAATTCCTGTCTGTGCTCTGGAGGAGGCAAGGGGAGAAAGGAAATGGCTTAAGCTATCATTTGATGTTTCCACATGGCTAAAGCATAGTTTCAAAACTAGACAAAGGTTTTTAATCACTGGAAAATAAATTTCTGGACTCAATGCCAATAAAAATAATGAGAACGAACAACATAACCTCCTAAACAAATGGAAGATAAAATGAAGTTCTGACATTTCTGACAGAATTATGCAATGTGGTAAACCATAAGAGAATAGAGCTGGACTTTGTGATACAGGTCTCTTCTAGTCCTAGGAGTGAGGTTTCTACACGCCAACATTAACTCAGAGAGGCAAAGTTGTGTCAGTAAGGGCAGACAGGAGGGCAATCAGTGTGCACCAAGGGAAACCTCACTTCTATAGATCCACTCCTACTGTAAAAGTATTATGTTGATATTCATGAAATTGTTTTGCCTCAGGAGGCCTATTTTGTCTTTTTTGATTGCACTATTACGCTTATTTAAATATTATTTAAATTCACATCTTGCCATCCAAACATAACAAAGCCTACAAGGGAATTTAAGATGATATAGCGCACGCTAAAGTGATCTTCAATTTTTAATCCCTGTCTTCCCATCCTAAACAAAAAGGATGAATGTGTCTTCAGCAAGTGAAACATTGCTGTGGCATTATAAATTTCCAGATGGTGCTAGCAATAACTGAATGAGTTCATATCTCTGATGTAACTCCCATCAAATTAATGGCACTACACCAGGAATTAATTTGCCCTAGATCTGTACAAGTCAAACATAGAAAACTGTAGTAACATCAGTTTTCTGCACTCTATTCATTAAAAATATAAAATACAGAAATTTCTACATTTACACAAATTCTTTTTGTAAATCACCTCATCAGCATGTAATACATTTCCGTTATGCATTTTATATAATTTAACAGCAGCATATAACTATATACAATAATTTCACTGCAACCCAACATATGATCTTACATATTGTCATCTGCATTAAGCTATAGAAAGCTATCCACTCTAGATATTATGGGATGTGTGTTTTTTTCTTTAGTGACTAGGCTTTATAGAAGGAATTAGTCATAAAAATAGAAAAATAATTTAGAGCTTAGCTAAAATATCTAAATCACTGAGTTTCTTAGCACTGACAGCAAAAAACTGCACAAGAGACTTTAAAAAATAAGAAATCATGGAGGTGAAATACAAACTGGAAGTCATGACCACAGAACAGGAAAAATAGGCCCAGGTTACAAGAAAAAGCAGCAACAACATGGAAATTACACCCTAGAAATACTAGCAAATACAATGCCTTTGGCAACAGTAGGTTCTTGGTAATGCTTCCAAAACTGTTTCCCCTGGCAATTTAGTGCAGGGTATTTTTTTTGTTGTTGCTCCCAACAGGTAATATTGCTGGAGAAAGCCTAAGAAGTCTATGTTTGGTATGACAATTTTTTATTTCCCCATCCCTAAAAAGTCCAGTTGAGCAGAGTTTACAGGAAATTCTGGAAGACAGAAGTAAGCAAGCGTGGCTGAAAATCCATCTCTGTACAGTCTTGAAAAAAGTCAGTGGATGTGCAATATGATCATCATGAATGATGTTTTCAGCAAAGTTCAGTGCTGGTCTAACCCTGCTTTCACATAAATTGTTGCGAATTTCATACCATTGTTGAAAACTTTTGAAACTCATGGCTGGAGTTTCTGTAAAGAGCTATGTAGGAAGGGGAAGAGAGACTTTCCTTGTACGATTGAAAATATCTAGTCTGCTTCATGGCAGGTGCTACCTCTAAAAACAAAATTATACTTGATGGGATACTGCATTTCTGTACTAAAGATAATACAGATGGTATTCATCAGACACATAAGCTGTTTGAAAGCTAGGCATCTAGTCTCAGCCCAACATCAGTACAATGAGCATATAGACTCAATGAGGAGCAACTGAGGTTTCCATTATAGTTACTGGAAAGCAAGATGTGTTTTCAAAAGGAATTCATTTCAACCTTGGATGTCGAAGGTACATAAGATGAGTTACTGTCTAAAGGTTCTTCTCTTTCTCAACTGTATGGGGAATCTAAGTGACTTTCTTAGACTAGACACCTTTTACACAGTCTGAATGGGGCAAGAGGAATTGCACCCTCAGTATCTAGTAACATGGGGTAGGGAGCTTTCAGTGAAGGAAGATATTTGCACTTAGCTATTCTTATCACCCCATATGTAGTTTTCCTTAGGATATTACTTGGGTAATACAGCTTTGAAACTTCTCCAGTTCTCAGACCTAGTGTGGTTTTTTTTGTTAAGCCCATTTTTATCTGAGATTTCACAAGGTGTTGTTGCTTGTCCTCCAGAAGTACCTAGAGGAAAGGTCCACAATGTACCAGGCTCAGTTCACACGTGTTAAAGAATTCTCTATTCACAAGAGTTTGCAACTAAATGTACGGTAACAAGCAACAAGTGAAGATAAACACCAAACAGGAAAAAGGCAAGGAATACAAAATACCTGGGAAATAATTCTATTTATTATAACAAACACCTTAGCCATTATTGGATCTGGAGAAGCACCATGCATTGGTTTTGTGGATCAGTCCAGCAGGTTCCCCCATATGTAGACATTTACATGGCCGAAAATGCCAGGGAACTTGAAGGAAAACTACTATTGCAGTTGACTGATTCGTCTTTATAGGGAAAATGTGGTTTTCTTATTCATTCTGACAATAGCTTAATGCAGTTCAGGGAACAAAAGAACCAGATCTATTTCTCACCCTGCTGAATAATAAAGTTCTAGCAGGACTGAAACACCCCCCACACATAGATTTTTATCAAGCTTTCCATTTTCATTCAGGTTTTTTTTGAATTTTTGGGTTGACCTAAGTCTTGAA
>VYZW01030726.1:1477-14260 GCA_013401315.1 Balaeniceps rex | reverse complement strand
ACCTCCTGCCAGTGCGGGAAGTAAAATGGATTTATCCTAGGCTGACCTTCCCTTGGACAGATACAGATGAGGCAACCAGAACAAATCTCCTGCACACCCTCAAGAAGTGTGACTCTGATGGATCTGACAGACAACTGGAAGATCAGGGAGAACAGCTGATCCTCTTCTCTATGGACCAACTGTACAGGGCCTTCATGGAAGAGAGAAGATGTGGTACATTTCTGCTGGGGCATGCCATCCTTTGATGATCTCCAGAGCCTGGAAGTCACATGTAGATGTATTTCAGAGGCACTCTTGAGTTCTAAAATAAGTAACATGAGGCTCATGCTCCTGTACAGACCTCAACCCTTTGATGATGAGATTTATCCTATGGGATCCCCAGGCCAAGTAGGATGTGCCAGCCATCACTATCTGACTGGGGAAGGAACTGGAGGAGTATTGTCCTGTGGCCTGATACTGCCACCACAGCAAGCTTCCCATATTTTGAGAAACGGTAGCTGGCCTGCTGAAAGGCAACAAAATAGGAGAGTACACAGAGGGAAGACAAACTTGGTGTTAGATGATGTGTGGCATGAGGCATCACAGAGGTTAGCTGGGAAGTGTATTGTCAGAAAAGGAAAACACAGACTATAGGATCTGTTCACAGACAAAAGACCTCTCACAAATTGAGAGTTAATAGTTTCTCCAGCGATCCCAAGGATTTGCAGTAATATAATTTGATTCAAGTGTTCACCTTGGGACCCAGATGCTTGGAAAGAGACTGAGTCATTTGTAGAGATTCAGGTTTTGCACCTTTGTGGCACCCTTGATCAAGCAAACAATTGTAAAAGTAAATGAAAAAAGGCACACAGAGACACAAGAAGTTAACAGCAATGACTGCCACCACCATGATGAAAACTTCAAGGGTTACAGACAGGACATATGAAAGACCCTGAAACGAAACACAGATATCATCTGAGAAGAAAATAAATTATTGACAATGGGTCAGATTTATAACTCTATGAAAATTTGCACCTATGATACTAAAAAGTTAGAGACTGCCTGCTGACCAGCCAGACAATGCTACCTAATTCCATACCGAGCTTCAGACACAGGAATATGGTGCCAAAACAGCCTTTCTCTTGGCAAGAAACAACCTCTGTAAAACCCACTCTACTTGGGTGTGCTGCAACTGCTGTAAGACACCTGTGATGTAAAGCAAAATCCACCCACAGATGAGGCACACTTTCATGAAAAGGGTGTCTGAAAAGGGAGACAGAAGTGGGGATACATGGTGAGCTGGATCACACGATCATTGTTCATTATGCCTGATCCCCAAACATCTGATGCTTTGTTACACCAAGATGGTAGAAAACCTGTCCATCTGGCAACAAAAGAAGAGTGGAAATAAACATTAAGGCAGCAGACGGCAAAGAAAAGCATAAGATCCTGGGACAGCACCAGTCCTGCTGCCTGCCTCTATGCCACGACCTAACAGAGTTAGTATCTAGAGTTGTCTATGATCTCAACCATAGTTCAGGCTGTTCAAACTGCCATCTGAAACAGACTGCCTGAAGAGGGCATGGGGATCATTTGGAGCCTCGTTCCTGACAAAATATAGGCTTCTTTCTTAGGATACATGGAGACATGACCTAGGAATTGCGTGTCCCTCACAGCTTTGCAGGAGTATGGAACTTCACTTGTCCAAGAACTGAAGAAAGAAGAAATATCTAATAGGAGGTCCTTGGCAGATGTCTGGAGCCAAGATGAACTTCTCATCAGAATAATGGACACCACAGATTGGAAGATTCTATCATAGTTACAGAGACTAGCAAGAATATTCTGTCAACCACCGGTGCCTCAGAAGACATTAGAGTGCAGTCTTCCAACGTGTAAAGGGAAGCAATCTGAAACAGGTAAAATCTTCTCCAACAGTCTGATTTACAAGATGAAACTGTAATGACGCAAAGGAACAGACTTACTTCCTCACTCCCGTAAAGGTCTAAGGACCCTGGTCACTGAATCGCAAAGACTTATCCTTCCTGAATACAGCAACTGCTTCCAGGGATGGGGAGTTAAGATGGATGCAGATAAAGTCCACACTCCCTGGAGCCTGCTGTTTCTTGCCAAGTCCTCCTGGTGGCAGAAGGAGAGTAGGCTGGAGCAGAATGTCTGGCTCTAAAATTACCTCAACGGGGGCACTCTCATACAAAATGTTCATGCTTCAGGCTTTATCATGCTTCCACCTCTTTATTAAGGGGAACCCTAATATAGCCTGTGACCACTTAAGTAGGTTCTTGAAGGAGAACTAGTCACCATGGTCCTCCATACCCTCTTGGTGCAGGAGTAAGACAGGTGATCCAGATATGATCAACCATCAGACAACACTGTCAAGGTGTGAATATCTTACACACACTCATGGGTGAAAAAAAGTTATTCCTGAGAAGGCAAATAGGAAGACCTTTTCCTACCCTAGGGCAAGAAGAATGACAAATAACTGTTGCATCATTAGCAGGCTTTTTGCCTCTATAATCCAAACTGCTTCTGAAGAGATTTCTGTATTGACCAGATCAATACAAATTGAAACAGTGATAACTCAAGCAAAAGCCTTTGCAAAGAAGATATATATAAATTTGAAACAGATTTCTCAAATAATATTTGATAATATGTAAATATGCTTACCACATGGATGCAGAAAATGGCCATTATGAAATGCCACAACATGGAATATATCTAGTCACTTCACAGTAGCAAGACCTTTTATTCAAAATTTTCATTTCAGACATTAACTGAACATCAAATCACACAAGCATACGGCTTCAACTTCACAGTTTATTACATTACTTTATTTGTCCCTGCATTTCCTTTTTCACATAAACATTTCTCTCACATTGCTTTCGTTTTCAAAATTCAATTACATAACTGGTGCTTGATGACGAGGCCTAAGAGGAAGCTCTCACATGAAACTGTAAAATCTTTCTTGTTCAAAATGAAACCAGTAAAAAACTTCGAAGTAAATTACTGAATTAAAAGCCAGAGAGAGAGAAAATTGCAAAATTTCTTCTCAGAAAAACAAAACCACCAAAGTTTTAGGACACTATGTTATTTTAAAAAAATCAAAATTCAAACCTGCAGAGCAGCATATTCTCAGCAATGTCAATCTGCATTCAATTCAAAAAAGAGTAATGCTGGCTCATTATTGTTGATGTTATCATGTTAGGAAATAGTGCTAGTTAAAGATAATAGTCTCTCAACTCAACCATAGTAGTAAAGATACCGCTAAATTAGACCACATAAATAATTCATTACAACAGGCCTGATTTTGCATTATTTCTGTATTACTTTTAAATTGCAGGTTACTCTCATGGATAGCAGAGATTGTTATTTGAAGATCCTTGTGATTTTTGGAACTTCCTTGGCCTGTATGTTATTGTCTTGGTATTAAGAATTAAGGAATCTGCAGTTCAGGGTTCCCTTCTCCATGCCCCCAAAACAGATCACACGTAACAATAAGAGGAAAACACATCTCTTATATTTTTAATCTATAAGACAGTTAGCCCATCTTGTAAAACCTTCTCTTAAATACAAACATGCTTCTCTAAATTACTAAAGTTTGGAAAAACAAGATTTTTCCAAATGAAAATAAGTGGAATTACTTACAGAATTAACATTTTTTTGGTTAATAACTCAATACGTTTCAAAAGTCAGCACAGAAGTTCCACGTTTGCTAGTAAGAACATTTTCAATACTATAAAGTTTTTTGCATTTCATAATAAAAATGTATATGCAGCATACTGAAATTCTAAACATTTTTAAATGGTTTAAAATAATTATCCTCATCAGCATATAACTTCATAATTTTGGTAGAGCTACTTCAACGAAGTTTTATCCAAACTGCATGGTAAGAAAATGTAATTTTGTTTCACACACAGGCACCAAAAGGAGGTTTACTGGAGGGCCAAAACCATTATCTTGCATTTCTAAATACAAGATGGTATTCCTACAGCTCCTAAATACAATTTTTTTTCCCAAATAATAAACCTAACCTTTAAAACTTTGTTTAAAATTGCAGCTTGTACAAAGAACGGTTCTGCCTTCATCCTAAAGCTCTTTTGTTTTTGTTTCGGTTCTCCTTCAGGCCGAAGAGGTGCAGAAGTCACTGCAGAACGGCTACACACCGCTTTCCCCCCAGGAAAGTGCTCCTCTCCAGATGCCCCAAGCTCTGCCTCTGCCTACGCAAGCAGAGAGGACAGAAATGCAGGAAGGAAGCAGAAACCCCTTCAGGAGAGGCCACTGCGATCAGTCCCATGCAGTCAGTGCTGCCGACCTCTCCCAAACCCATTAACTGCGCCAACTCTCAAGTGCCTTTTCCCGCTGCAGTGCCCGTGGCCGCCAGCCAGACAGGACACCCTCACTGCCGGCTCTCCTCCCAGCCCTGCCTTCCCCTGCCCTCGCCCCGGGATGTGCTTCCCAACACTCGGGTGCACCTGCTGGAGCAGCCACCACCCGCATCAAAGGATGAAACGTTTTCTACACAGTTTGAAGTCTAGTAATATACAAAGATAGACAATATTTGTGGATACTGGAAATAAAGAGTTTACGTGCTGAAAGTCATAAAAAGTTTTGGAAACAAGCAGTCCACATGTGTTTTTCCAGGAATGTTATGTATCAGAAACTAGTATCTACCAAAACAGGAGAGATTTGTAAAGGAAGTTTACCTTATGCACTCTTTGAACTATGGATGAAGTAACTTAAGATTATCTTAAAATTCAGTGCCATAGATATATAGAAATAGAAATATAAAATAATACCGTGTCTCAAACTGTTTAAAATAAATGGTTTTATGGATAGAATATACCGTATGCAGTATTGAGTCATCTCTAAGTAATGTTGGTCAAGTCCAATTAAGTAGAACACATAATTTCAGTGAACTGCAATCATCATTGTTTCAAATTAGCATAAGTACAATATTAATTAAGCATTCTTAGAAAGCAAGACGAATTAGGTGTGAAGGAGGATATGAAATATCCATGATTAAAAAAACTCCCTACAAATCTTCTGCAACACTGCTATTATAGACTAATATTTTTTCTTAATTTGACATGCCAAAGGTTACTTCCTATCATATGTGTAAGACACTACAGAATTTTTAGACCAATATATCACAGTACGACAACACCATCACATTAGGCAACTAAGCATGTCTATTTTGCCACCCGCCACTCTGTCAGCTATCCTGAGCAGTTCACTAAATCTTCCAGTGGAAAATGATAACATGCCATCATTTATATTCAAATGACATGCTTTTTAACCAAGATCTGGTAAACAAGCTCTGAAGCACTCCATTAAAGCTGTCCAGAAGTGCTGCAACTGCTTCACTTGAATTAGACCAAGTATACGAGGCAGTCATTCATCGAAAAGAAGCAATACAATGAGCTCTTAGATCTATATTTAGTATTCATGTCATTTTGTGCATCTCTCTACCATACAATTTTTAACACACCAGAAGTTTTATAATAATAATGCTAGACAGCTTTGTCAAATGGATATCTGCAAACTGTGACCTCTAAGTGGACAACAGTTTGGAAATCCCATTTTAGCAACCAACAGAGGAAAATACGAGACGGGTACTTCTGCTTGTCACGGTTTGACCCGGCAGGCAGCTAAACACCACACAGCCAGTGAGCAAATGCTCACTCCCCGGCAGTGGGATGGGGGAGAGAATCAGAAAAGGTAAAACTCATGCGTTGAGATAAAGACAATTTAATAGGACAGAAAAGGAAGAGAAAATAATAATAATGATAAAAGAATGTACAAAAGAAGTGATTTACAATGCAACTGCTCACCACCTGCTGACCGATGCCCAGCCAGTTCCTGAGCAGCAGCCGCGCCCACCCAGCCAACTCCCCCCAGTTTTATTCAGCATGAGGTCATATGGTATGAATATCCCTTTGGCCAGTTTGGGTCAGCTGTCCTGGTTGTGTCCCCTCCCAGCTTCCTGTGCACCTCCAGCATCCTCGCTGGCAGGGTGGTATGAGAAGCTGAAAAGTCCTTGATTTAGTGTAAGCACTGCTCAGCAACAACTAAAACATCAGTGTGTTAGCAACATTATTCTCATACTAAATCCAAAACACAGCACTATACCAGCTACTAGGAAGAAAATTAACTCTATCTCAGCCGAAATCAGGACACTGCTGAAAGGGCTCAGCACTGTAACAGGTAACCCCGCAGACCTCCCACTGTAGAGGAGTTTCACTTGACTGTGCTGATGAAGAAAGCAGCATAACCATCAGCATTAATATGGGTCTCAGTTCTCTGAAGAGTATACTTCTAAATCCTGTAATGGCATGTCCAGCTAATACAGTTTTCCTTCCAGAGCTTTCTACAGAGCTCTTGAAGACTACCTACTAGTACAGGTCTACAAAGAAAAGAAAGAAGGGAAAACAGACAAAAGAAGAGCTTTTGATTTCTGCTTTTGTTCCATGGACCACCAGTTTTCAAAACTAATAAGCAGTAACTACCAGAAAATAGAGAAAGGAGAATTACTGCTATAAAAAGCTTCATTGATACTTTTTTTTCAAAATAAACATGAAAATAATTTTCTAAAATAAAGAATTGGTTTTACTTAAGTTTGTGTCAAATGTGCGCAGGAACTGAGATGCAGCTAAAATAACAGGGAAAGGTAGAGAGGTTTTTGTTATATTCTTTTATCAATCCAATTAACTACGGAAAGAAAAGCCACAGCATTAAACAAGAGAGCTTCTCTTTATTCAAGAAGACTGCTTCAATTTCAGAGAAGACTGCTTCCCTTTCTGTCTATGTTTTCTCCCCTTTTGGGTTGTCTGTGCTTTTAAATGTGCCACATGTCTGTCAAACTAGCCTAATTTTGGTTCTCTTTAATTTCCTTCCACCACAGCCCCATAATCCTTGAGAGATCCTCCCCATGAGAACCACAGCCAGAGATCAGTGATCTTGGGACTGCCCAACAGTTTGGGTCCTTCTCTCCTTCTACTGCACAGCACAGGGCTTTCTACTTCTCTGGGAGCCGAGCCTAGCCAGGACTGGTTTCAGAAACAGCTTTGAGAGAAAATACACTCCACGTATCACTTATCCTGCTTCTTCTCACTCCCATGTCTTCTACTGGACGTCCCATCTCAGATTTCTTGTACCAGCCTACAGTTCTGCTTCCCACCTGCTGCTCAGGGCATGCACCAGAATCCTTTTTTATAAATCATGAGAGAGAAGTTAAGCAGAGGACAGGATTTAAGTTGAGGAGAGGGAGAGTAGAATTCTACCTGGAGAAGATGACAGATAGACAAGACAGTGATGTCACTATACTGCTGCTCCTGAAGTCCGTATCAACATTCATCAGTTATGATGGGTATAAAATGGCAAAGAGATGGAAATTAGTAAAAATATAAGGACATTACACTATCAGTTACCTTACTTCCAGGACCATTAGTTTATTTGAGAATGAAGACCCAAGGAAGAGAGAACCTTCCCAATTTTAATCATATGACGATGAGCTGTGCTGGGAAAGCAAGCCACTAGTCCAAAATCCCAGCTCATAATGAAGCCTTCATGAAACTTTCAGACCGTATCACTTCCTTGGCATGGAAGGCTGATGGAGGGAAGACTAAAACAGTTGCCAGATATAAATACTGACAGATTTTAGCAAGTTGTATCATTGCTGGTGGACTTCTGAATCTAAAACTTCTTTTCTACTGATACCTGTGAATATAGAAATGTCCTGTCACTTTTCACGGCATCACTTCCATTGGCCTAAGACCATCAGAAGCCTGCTAGAAAAAGGCTTTTTTTTTTTCCCCCACCAACTATTCTGACAGGCTAAGCAGCTGTTGAGGCATAAAGAAAGAATTTTATTCCCCAAACCAAAGTTACAGTTTTATAAAATCCTACAATTACTACACTCAATTCCACGTGTGTGCTCAGACACCTTCAAAATTAGAGGGATTAAAAGAAATTATACACATGGAATGGATGCCTCCTTTGTGCCTAGTCTCCCATTTGGGATAACAAATACTGGTACAACAGGGAAAATTATTTGAACATGGAAGACAAATTTGTCAGGAAACTGGGCGGAGCTGGCAGCAGCAAAGAAACAAAGGAATGGCAAAAAAAAAATGAACAGTAGAGTTGACAGTAGAGTGTATCTACACTACATTTATCAAATTATCCAGAAAAAACAACATTCTTTACAACAAGGACGACAAATATGTGTATGTACACTGTATGTAGCAACTCATAGGGAACACCTTCCTGGGAAGCAGTAACTGTGAAAGAATTACAGTAGTTAATCAGCATGAATATGAACTAGCATGATCAAAGGACTAACTTAATCTCTGAATACATAACCAAGAAAATCTAACTGAGAAGCAATGCTACCTGAGCATTTGACACTGGGGTCACTCCTACCGACACAGTGTCACCAGTCTGATAGCCACAAGTCAACTGGGACACTGCTCAAATGGGGAGGATTCACAGAACACACTTTAAGTATCATCAAATGACTGGAAAACAGGCCTGGCAGTGAAAAAGTAGATCTGTTTCCAAAGAGAAGATTATAGCATTATTTAACCACAGCCTGTAAGTACCCAAACACAGGGCAGAAGCTTAACAATGCTGTTTTATTCCTCCCTCTCCTTCCCTAAGGAACATCCTGGAAAGCTGAAGCAAGACAAATTCAGATGAGAATCTAGGGACAAGGACCAAACACTGAATTGCTAACCACTACAGCAGACTACTGAGGGCTACAAAGAATTTTCCATCACTGGAAGTTTTCCCTCCCTTTACCCCCCCCTCCATTGAGATCAGCTGTTTTTCCAAGAGGTATGATTTACTGCAATCTTTATTGGCCTTAAAGCAGAAACGGGGGAAGTCCTCACCACAAAGGAAGTCATACCCAAAGATTACAGTAGTACTTTACAGGCTTAAAAGCTGTTAAAGTAGGACAACAATAGTTCAAACTTCTTTTAATCCTTTATACCCTCATGACATGCTCATCGGCAAGGAGCACCTGCCAGGGACTAAGGCCCTGCTCTACTCTGCATCGTATAAACACAACATATAGGTAATCCCTGCATGGGAAAGCTGAAAAGCCAAACATATGACACAAGACAAAACAGGTGGATTCAGGGGGAGAGCGGGAGGAAACAAGGAAACAATACGGATCAGCAGGAAAAGCAGGAGCCCTCCCATCCATGGCCCATCCATTGTCACGTTTTCTGTAGGCAACACAGCAAGGGAGAGTTTTAATGAGGGATTTGAAGTCGGACAAGTTTAGACCAAAAATAATTTTTAGTAGTGAGGATAATTACCAGTGGAGCAAGTTACCAAGGACTGCCATGGGCTCTCCATCGCCAGGAGTATTTTAAAACAGTGTTGATTTTTTTTCCCCAAAAAGATATGCTGTACTTCAAATAGAAATTAATTCAAGAGGTTCTATAGCTACTGTTATGCTGAAGATCACAATGGTCCCCTCTGGCTTTACAGACTGCGTTTTCCAAGTAACTCTTGCCCCTTTAAAAAGATGTATCATAATCTCATGTCAAACAAAATTATTAAGATCAGTTTACAGAGTCCCACAAAACCAATAAAATTATTTATAAGACGCATCAGTTACAAGACCATCCCAGCACTCTTTTGCACTTTTTTTTTCCCCTGCTGTGAAAAAAGTAACCATACAGAGAAGTGGACTTCACTAAGCCCACATGCCTACCATACAATTAGGTCATCTGCACAACTGAATGAATTATGAGAATCATAAAAATATTACAAGAAAAAAATGACAGAATCACACTCGTGCTACACAACTTACTCTGCTTTAGAGAAATAAAATGAAACACAGAGAAAGATAACCAAAGTCTAGAATGTTAAAGAAGGAAGAAATCTGCAAACCACCCATTCAGAAAAGATGGAGACCATTTGCTAGCAGGTTAAAATAGCATATATATCTATCAGGAAGGAGCATAAAGAAAAGACTTATATTGTCTGTGTTAAAACACTACTCAAGTTCTCAAGCTAGCAAGTCAAGGAGCTTTGGGCAGTACTCAGTCAGTCACAGAATGAGAGAATAGCTGAGGTTGGCAGGGACCTCAGGAGGTCTCTAGTCCAATCCTGCTCATAGCAGGCTCAGCTATGAGATCAGATCAGGTTACTCAGGACTATCAAGGGGTCAATAATTTAATACTCAATTTAGGAAACAAGGACTTAATGTCCCTGATAGAATGACCACAGTAACCACATCAAGCATACAAGCAAACAGGTTTATACAATAAATAAATTTGTGTTTATCATCTGCTCATTAATACTTTTGAAGAAATTGTGTTTGTGAGCCTCCTAAAACTACCACGCAGGGAAGGTTTTAATCAGTCAAAGTACTCCTTTTCAAATACTACTATATATATGATTGCACACAGGTTCCTTTTAAGAGCAAGCTCACATTGCTGGATAAATTCCAAAATTACTTAAACAGTATGGCTTTGAGCATTACAGTGCCTATCTTTCCAATAGCAAAATTTTGAACTAATCATCCATGGTTGGCATCTATGAAATCCCTGGAATAAAAAAAGATTGTTGAGTAAAAAAGTCTGTAAAATAAAGTTTTGTATGATAGATGTTTTCTAAAGTGGTTTACCTAACTTTAAAAGCATTCATTCTGATAAACAACACATTAAGGAATGAATAATGAGCAAGGTAAAAACGTATGAGGAAAGTGAAGTCTTGGTCAAATAGTTAAAGAGACAATGCAAAGTGCCCTATTACTGCATTTGCAGAAAAATCCCCATGTTACTGGGAATATAAATCTCCTAACAAGGTACCATAATGCAAGGATAACAAATCAGCATTCTGAAGTGTCCTCTGTAGGTCAAAACAGATACTGCCTTGGACTACTTTTTAAAAGTTTCTTTTGCATTTTCACTGACATAGACTCAAAGTATAATAACACAATTAGAGTTGCTGAAGTTGACCAACCTTTGTAATGCTCTTCCAGAAACATTTCTGAGGATGTTTAGTCAATATATATGTTTGCCCTGAGAGTAGAAACACACTCTAGTAAGAGCTTTTACCTTCGTAACATTTGTAGAGAGTGAATTCAGATAATTCCTCACACTTGGCACATGAGTATGCACAGCCAAGCATGTTTAGTTCATTCCAGTTTTTAAAAATCTTAAGATGGCATCTTGAAGGACTGAGGAAAACAGAGGAACGTGCTAAACTAACATATACATGGATTACATATATGGAAAATCTGTCAGAGCCAGCTTTTCATCTTTTGAGTAATAAACCAAATAATAAGTGTCTTTTTGGGTAATAAACCACAACCCATAATTCACACCATCGGTGATGCCTTGCAGTAACGTACAACCATTTATTTTGAGGTAGGTGTGATGAGTCCTTCACCTAAACAAGGCTCCATCATTGTTACACAAAGAAACACATCGACTCTGGGTGCCTTTCCAACGATGTGAAGTTTAGTGCAGTTTGGACAGGATTCCAGGTAATCCCTGATCAAATGGCATTAATACATACATTTGACAGTGAGCCATGAGAATTCACTCTGTGGCTACCAAATGGCGCTGGCTCAATTTGCAATTTTAAGACTCTGCATGGAGGTAGCTACACCTTTGTATCTGCCAGCTACTGGGACAAATAGTTTTGGGAACCATCTAAAGAGAGTAACTGCATCCATACAAAAGCAAGATCCCTTTTGATGTTGAAGCAATAAAGGACCATCTATCCCAGAAGTACGGGACTTTGGAGGAGGGAAAGGAAAGACTTAAAATCATTTCCAGACTAAAGAAAGTATTAGAAACTAAGTTTTTAAAATCCTAAAATACTACTATACTGAGGATATATATGTATCTGCTGATCTCTTAGAAAAGCATTCTTGCGACAAAGAATAGTAACTTATGAACCTAACTATCTGAACATATGAAAACACACCACATGAGGTGGCTNAACAGCAGACTGGGAATATGGTCCACTTCACAAGTGTCTCCTGCAGAGGTTTCTGCTACCGGTGTTCCCTCTAGTGAGGAGAGTCATCCAGCTTTCAAAAGGTAAAGTAGTGAGACTTGCACTAACTTTTGGCATACTCCCAAAATTCTGTATTAGCAGATCTTGAAGGAGAAGCAGCAACCTCCAATTATTCCACGTAAGGTGATTCATCTTGGTATCAAAATTGCCTATACCATCCCAAGTGACTCTGATAATTACACCCCTTTTTGTTTTACCTCAAAGAGAACATTTATGGGGACAGGGAAGAGGTATGTATCATTCTACCTGGCCAAAGGAATAATAATAAATTCAACAGAGACTAACACCACCCAGAAAAGGCATAAAANGCTCTAACTTGCTTGAGAGGGGCAGTTGGACTAGGCAATCCTCAGAGTTCCCTTCCAACCTCAACTATTCCATGATTCTGTGAACTTCATGGAAGAGTACAAAACGGAATAGTCACTAAAAGCTTTAAGATAGGCATCTTAAGTACTAGATTTGCATCCATTTGTGGGTTTGACTCCTTAACATCTTAAGCAGATCTTCAAGTAACCTACAGAACTGAAATGTAGGTTGGTATTATTGGTAAACAAACCAAGATGAAACTTGGAGAAATCTTGAGTGATTCAATGAAGATACTCAAGACTGTGGGACAGAAGTCTGGATCGAGTGGACAGATGAAAACAGCAGACTGGGAATATGGTCCACTTCACAAGTGTCTCCTGCAGAGGTTTCTGCTACCGGTGTTCCCTCTAGTGAGGAGAGTCATCCAGCTTTCAAAAG
>VYZW01030723.1:839-12616 GCA_013401315.1 Balaeniceps rex | reverse complement strand
AATAGAGGACTTACAAGACTGTTAGTCCTCCAAATGTTTTCAGCCAAGCTGGAAGAAATATTTCCTGAGGAAATAATGTTTATATTGAAAACAGGCTATTATATTCTTTGAGGACACAAAAGTAGCTGGAGTTGACATGAAGGATTTAATGGATTAGATAGCTGTTTTTCAGAGTTACCAATAATTGTGACATTCTTGGAAGCTGATTTGACATGCAGTTCAGGAACTGTCACTGGTTGCAAGTTTTGTTCATTGGAGATGTAATTCTGTTTTTCTGCATTTTGTAGTATTTTTATACTGGGGTATTTGGGGGAGAGAGCACTGCTGAGAAACTGATGTCTTCATTGGAGAAAAGCTAAGCTTATTATTATCTGTTCTCTTTCGGGAAGGTGGGGCGTTCCTGAAGTATGTTATAGCACCAGAGGGTACTTCTGTTGTCAGATTTTAAAATACAAATCAAGCATTGATCAAGCATTGGAACAGGCTGCCCAGAGGTGGTGGAGTCACCATCCCTGGAGGTATTCAAAAAACGTGTAGATGTGGCACTTCAGGACATGGTTTAGTAGGCATGGTGGTGTTGGGTTGACAGTTGGACTAGATGATCCTAGAGGTCTTTTCCAACCTTAATGATTCTATGATTCTATGAAATCAAATTAAGTTCTTTACTGGTTCAAGTATACACAGAATAACCTTAATTGATTGGAACTCTATATACTTTTATTTCCTAGAGTCATAGTTAGATTTTGCATGAACTCCTTTAAAAAAAAAGGCAAGCAAAAGATCTCTCTGACAGTCCTAGTCTTTTTAATGAAAACTGTGTGAAAAGTGATGCTTCTTTGACAAAGGTCTTCCTTGAAATGGCATGATAAATGCTACCTAACAGAATAGGAAGCAACTGAAAATCATTTGACAGATTGATACAAAGATGAGTTGTCTTTTCTCTGTTTCATTTCATTGTTNATGCAATAAATTATGCTTCCTAGTTTTACAATCTGTTAGAAATGATGGCATTCTGCATTTGCTTTTGGGTGGTGCACAGGACCTAGCTCAGGATGTTTTAGCGGAGGGCTCTCAGTAGTAGCAACCTCATTATAGCAGTGTTTAGCATTGTGGCTGGAGAGAACAGACCAAATAAAGTACATGAATGTTCTGTTTCAAGAAAGGGAGCTAGGTGAAAATGAAGTCCAATTGTCATAAATAAACAGAAAGCAAGAAAGCTACAATTATGCTGGAGGTTGTGTTTTAAAGAAACAAATGTATTAAAAAAAAAAAATCAAACAAAAAAACCAAAAAAAAACAACATGACAACGGCAAAACCAGCAGTTGAATGTATGACACCACTCATGAAGAAAACGTTGGTCCAGAAAATCCCTTTCCATGGTTCCATAAGTTAGGATGCAATCATAGGAAAAGATTAGATTTTCAGAAGGGAAAACTTGCCCAAATTAGAAAAACAAGAAAGCATATAAAATTGGCAAATCCCCTTTTTTAAACAAAAAATTACGGGGGCTAAAAAAGAATTTGAGGAGCACCCTTCAGAGGATTCTTAAGCTGATAACTAAGTGATCTTGCATCAAAAACAGGAGGTCATTTGGGGGATCAATGAGCAAGAAGTATAGGAGACACTCAGGGTTGGTAAGGCCCTAAGAGCAAGGCTCAGTTCTTGGTATAGGACTTTGCTGCTGAAGGTATTGGGAAGGTTGCCACTTGATGCATTTTGTAGCATCAGATCAGAAGAGCTAAGTCAGTTTATTGTAAATTTGCAGAAACTATTAGGTAAAAATAGACAGTTTAGACACTAGATGGCATTCAGCTCTGAGTCTGAAAAAAACCTCACAGGTGAAATGGCAGAACTGGTGGCCAAGGTGTGCAGTCTGCTACCATTAATGGTCAGTCTGCTACCATTAATGGTCACTGTGCTAGAGGAATAGTAGATTGAAGTCATGTTGGCAGTACACAAGCAGAGCTCTAAATGGGAGCCCAGAAACTACAGGCTGATGATTTTGACTTTCGTCTTACCAGGGATGGTAGAGTATTAAACAAAGAATAGGACGCTGAGTAAACAGTCTCTTTGGAGAGTTGCTATGGTTTCTTTAAAGGGAAGTCCTGTTTCACTAAACTGCTGGACTCTGTGAGGGTGTCAGTAAGCATGTGGATAAAGGGCATCCCAGGAACAGAATGGATGTGAATATTTTTAAAAGCCTTTGACAAGGTTCTATATCAATTCTTATTTAAAAAAATGTATTGGAGGAAATGTTCATTACTAGTCTTGCAGCTGGCTAGAGATGAAAGCCAAACAGAGTATAGCAATCATTTTTTTTAATGGCACAGTCAGTAGTCATGTCCCTCAGGGATTCATGCTGGGAGCAATTCATTCATGACCTGAAGGAGGTAGTGAACAGAAGTTTGTGGGCAATGTGTAGTTCTTCAGGGTAGTCAAATGCTATGCCAAGGAAAGGAACTCCAAAAGTACTTGTAAAACAGGGTGGGTAGGCAAATAGTGATAGAAGAGCTTTAAATGCAAAATAAAGCATCTAGGTAAAAGTAATCTAAACTTTCTTTACACAGTATTGAGCTGAGTCACAACTCGGGGAAAAAAGTCTTGGAGTCATCATTGGCAGTTCTCTGAAATCGTTGGCTCAGCACAAGTAATTTTCAAAAAAGCCAACAATATGTCATCATTGCTATTACCTGGGAGGGTATTGAGAACAAGACAAAGGTGATATTTTGTCACTCTACAAAACCTTAGTGTGCCCGTATCTTGAATATTGGGTAGACCTTTAGTGTCTGCATCTCAAGAAGGAAGTAGTGAATTAGAGATGATACAAAGAAGGGGAATTAATGCTGCAGGGGCTAGAGTAGCTGCCTTAAAAGGAAAAATTTAGAAGTCTGGGATGCTTCAATTCAAAGAGGAGAAGGCTGAGGTGTAGATGCAATCAAAGTTTACAAAATCAGAAAAGCACTGGATAAACTGAATGTGGAATTGTTCACCGAATTGTGCAATACAAGAAACAGGTGGCATTCAAAACCAGTAAACAAAGAGTTTAGTGGATAAATGAAAGTACTTCTTTACACATCAGGTTTGAACCTCTGGAGCTTGTTGCTGCATGTGGTTGTGAAGTAGGCAGTATCAGCTGGTTCAGAAAGGGATTAGACACATTCATGGGGAACATGGATACTAAGAAGACTGGGCCAGGGATAACACCTTCTGATATTCCCCAGTACAACAATTATGGATGCTGGAGAAGTATGAGGGGAAGATACTGTAGGAAGCGATAGGCTCATGTCCTCGCCCTAAATGCCGTCTCTTGTTGCTGTTCCTGGAAGCAGAGTGCTAGGCTACAGGTACCTCTGCAGTGATCCAGTACAATATTATTTCTTACGTTCTTATGTTTTGGTTGTTTAATGAAGACATTTACTCAGAATTTTAAATGGACTCAGGGCAAGAGGCTGACTGAGTTTGTCCGAGAGAATGGCTTCTCCTAATTGTGATCCACTGATATTGCTCAGTGCCGGAAAGGAAGAGTAGACTGGGCCTTTATTTTACTGGTATCATATACATCTTCACTTCTTCCAGTTGCTTTGTATCCAAAGTTATCCAATCAAAGTGATGGAGTACTGTGGCTTAATGAGTAACTACATTTGAGCTGATGCACGGTGACCGACCAAATGCAGCAATTACCTGCCCCTCTTGCCAAGTAAAACACAGTAGCTTAAACCATGATTTAGTCTGACAAATGATTTGTGGTTTAAGCCTAGTACCTCCTGATTCACAGACCAACATACAGTCAGTTACTGCAATTTGGGTGATGAATGTTAACTCATTAGGCTCCAGTATTGAATTTTTTTCCAACTGAAATCTCTACCCTTCTGTGCACTTTTTTTGTATTTTATCCCCTTTTATCAAGCTTTTTCTTCACAGTATTCAGCACTCTAGCCTTACTTAGGAAAGGACTGTGTGTGTTTGGGGATTAGAGGCGAGTATAACTTGCTAGGACACAGAACTGCAGATTCAACTCAACAAAGGCTGTTTACATCACTTGGTGTTTTGGTGACTGATGTAATGTCAAAGCCATTGATGCAATGAAACACACGTGCAGTCTTGGCTGTGAAAGCAATGTCTGACAGAGCTGGATCAATGACTGCATAGCTTTTAAAGGGAGTCCTTGTCAACACAAGTGCAACAGAGCACCATCTCCTCTCTATCCGTGACTAGAAGAAAGGAATGAGAGACCGCTTTGAACCAGATGGTGATTCCTTCTAAATGAAATAGGGGTCTTGAGCTTAGTATTTTCTATAAAGTTCAGTTTACTCTTTGCATCGTGCTGCACTTTGTCTTGTGCACAGAAGATTGCAGGTCAAATAAGCATGAGGAAATTAAAAGAAAAAAGAAGAAAAAACTGGGAAAGGCAGAAAGAAGGTAAAGAGAATCAACCTGGAATATTTCATATCTCTAACTGCCGAGCTATTGTCTTGAGATCAGATACCTCTATACAACATTGACAACCGAAACAGTCTAATGATTGTTAGCTAGGAAATGACTGCATTTAAAATGTGACAACAAAGGAATTACCTTAATTTTAACAATTAACAATGCTAGTAATTCTTGCTTGTTAACAAACGCTTTTTACTGCCTTCCATCTGGGTTGTTACATCATGTTGCAAGCATGAAGCTTTGAACATCTTTGAGATGGTTAGCATGCTCTTAAACATCCAAACCTGCCAATATTGAAAAGAGTGACTCAAAATGTAAGCAAAGGAGCAGAACATAGATCACCTTTTTTCTTTTGATGATTATTGTATATATAGCTAACTAACAACAGACAAAATGACAGGAAAGAAATTAAAGAACAGCGTATGCATCAGCAATGCTTGCCTCTTTTACTAATCCTAAAATGAGTATTTGAAATGCAAAAGCTGAAGAGTGTATATAAAGAAGCTGAACATGGATTCATCCAACAGAGGTTGTTGCACGGCACATTTCTTATGTCTGCTTATAGAAAGTCTTCCTCTTAGCAGGAGGGGGGTAATCACTCTGTCTGATGTCTTTCTGAAACTATTAAAATTCCACTATCACCACAGTCTCCCCAGAATGTTAAATGAAGAGTTTGTTGTATGAGCTTAAATGGAATCTTCTTTCCTCTCATCTTTTCACACCACCCTTGTAGCAAAGGGTATGTGGAGGCCTGATCCTTCTCTTTCACCTGCAGATCAGTATTAGTTTTGATAGGATTGCAGAACTGAGGGACAAATTAAGCCACAATTCAGGCTGTACTGTAGTTTGACTTCAGCTGTTATCTCTGTGTTGCAGACAGGTCAGGGTCATTAAGACCTGATGGTGCACCCAAATCCCTGACAAGCCTCACCTAGACCCTCCACCCATGCACCTTCTGCCCAGTGCCCCAGGAGCTCCACTTAAGCTCAGGCTCAGGCCCCCAGTCTTCACCTGAGCTATGTTACAGTGTACCTGTGCTCAACCCTGTCCCTGCTGCCCCAATTTTCTCACTGGGCTTCCTGGATTGACCTCAGATGTGACTAATTACCTTGCTATGTCTGATGATCGCCGGACTCTCACTGTCACCACCCCTTCCCTGATTAAATACTGCAGGACATTGTCCTGGTCAGGGAGGTAACTGTTCCTGCCTGGCTTGTGGCTGTGTGCAGCCACAGCCTCGTGGAGCAGCGCAGCTTTTCTTGTTCCCTGGCCACTAGCTCAGGCTTCTGTGAAGGGCCTGCAGTTATTATACTGCCAGACATGCTGCAGTGTAGTCTAGCTCAGGCAAGGATTAGGGGCAGGCTGGCCTGAGCTTAAATGGGGCTCCTGGGACCATGGGCAGAGGGCATGGGTAGAGGGCTCAGGTGAGGCTTGTGAGGACAATTAAGGGAAATTAGTGCATTCAGGGCCCTGATGCAGAAGAAATGAAGCTTGGGTAACTTACTGGCACTGGAAATGAGAAAGGCAAGGAGGTTTTGTATTTATTAATGTATTATCTCAATGTGTGGGGAGGCTGTGGCACAGTGGCCAGCAGTTGGTTAGTTTACATGTGTGTTCAACTCTGTTATTGCTAAAGCATTTTCTTTCTTTTTTTAGAATATGAGTGGGTAGGATCAAGAACCTTGCTATGCTGCTTGAGTGTAGTGCATTCAATCCATGCGGTGTCCAAAACTTTCCATTAGCTTGCCACTTGACCTTACTGAAAAAATAATAGACAAAAATAAATGGTTTTCTGATCTCTGGTACTATTTATCTGTATTGAATTTGAGAAAGTATGCATATAAATGCAGAAGATTAAAATATATTCTGACTTTGTACTTCCAGGTTCCTGAGCATGTAGAACTTGCCTGGATTCTTGGGTGCTTAACTAACGTGCCACGTCTGCTACGCTTGCCCCAGTGGAAGGTATGGACAGTTTCATAAGTTGAAAGGAAATGTATGGGAATTCAGTAGAACTGCTGTCCTTGAAATACTTGTTATCAGTGAAGTACCAACTGTACCTTGGTTATCCTTGCTTTAGGTTTAAGTAATTCTATAGTCCTATGGTGGAAGGAGGAAAATGTGTCTTTCCAGGTCTGTTGCTTTCAGTGAATGTTTTTCTGCTGGAAGCTGCAGGACAGTATTTTTGGGAGAAACTTGCAGAAACTGTACTAAATAGGAGGGTTATTTAGTGTTGTTAAACTGATTTTGCTAGAATGCTTGGAGTTATTTCAATGCTTGTTTAATAATGCAAAACAACTACAAGATATTGCAGTGGAAACCTTGAGCCTTGCTGGTTAAGGAGTTCCATAAACAGCTTTTCTTTTTCCACCGTGAAGAGTGGCTGTTCTGTAGATTTTATGGAAGAAAGTGCAAAAGAAGCATATGTTGGAAGAGGAGTATAGAAATTATAAATATTAAAAATGTGCTGAGTGATAAAGTTAATGCACCTTAAATGTTTGCCTTTACAAGTTTCAAGTATTCATCTTCTTAATATTGGTAATGCATCAGCATGACTGCATCAACGGAATTCTTGCATTTAATTTCCTTGTATTGTGTTTTGGCATTTAGTAAGCAGAAAAAGCAAAAGGCAGGAGAGAGAAGTATCAAAAAGGGGGGGGGGGATCTTAAGAGCAGTTTGGCTTGCAGAGTTCAGAGCAGTCTTAAATACCTCCAGATGTTTTCTTTTTTCCTGTTTTTCTTCTTAATTAAATAAAAACAGTAAAACTTAAATACAGCAACCAGCATTAATGCATGGCATAGATTAAAGCCAACCTTTTCAAACCTGAGGTTCTAAAGTTAAGCTTTTAAATCCAACTTTGACTGGATTGATTTTCCAGATCTACAGATAGGTGTTACAGGTGCTAGGCTTTGCAAATTAGGTCCCCTGAACCCCAGGCACTTAGAGATGTAGGCAGAAGACAGGATCTGTATGAGGGGGTGAGAAGAAGCTAAAGATATTTGAATAGCCTTAATGAAATAATTAAGATTTTAAGGATTTTAGTGTATTTAACTGTTGTTAAAAGCAAAAAGTAGATATGCCATTGCTAGAACAGAATGAGTATCTGTAGCCTGACTATCTTGGTTTAAATGATCCATATCCTAGAGTGGTAAAGGACTTCAGGCCAATGGGTAGATTGTTGGGAGCAGCATAAACTAATGGAGAGAATGCTGGACTCTGCCTCTGTAGTTCTGGGTTCTCCTCCTAGCTGTCGCTGACTCTCCTGGTGACTGTACGTGATCACTATATCTTGATGTCTTTTCTGTGAAACACAGGTATTAATGCCTTTCTATATCTTCTTATAAAGTGTTTCAAAAATTTACTGCTGAAAATGCTGTTTAAAAAGTAGGGGTTATCAATAAGTGTAATAACCCAGCCTGATTGTTTTGTATTTGTAATAATTTTCATTAGTAAGATTACAAACAGAAAGAAAACATAAGCCTATGTTTTCTCTTCACTACAATATCAGAACAGTGTAGGGAAATTCATAAATATAGGACATAAAATGGCATGTGTGTATTCGCAAGGACTGGATTTTACATGGCACGCTTTTCTCTAGAGTTACACAATAAGTTACTGAAGTTAGTTGGAATTCTAATTAACTAAAATCATAGACTTCGATACTGTTAGCCAGAAGGGTGATTTTTCTCTGTTTTTCTTTTGCAAACAGATGAAGCGTGCCAGCCAGAATAATGAAGGAACTGTTGGTTTGTTGACTTATCCTGTGCTTCAAGCAGCAGATATTTTGCTGTACAAGTAAGAGGCAGAATGTGAGCCCATGGGCAATGTCTGTTCAGCTGCATTAGAATGAATGTTCGTCAGGTCAACATGCTAACTTATTAAGTGGGGGAGCTGGGTGTGATTAGATCAGAAGATTGGAAATGGATGACAGCTTTTTTACCTCTCAAGTGGCTGGCTGAAATCTAGCCTGGTTTGAAAGCAACTGACAGGGCTGTAAAGAGAAAAAGCTGGTCACTTCAGAACAATTCTTAGGGTATTATAACACACTGATGTTTAATCATACGTATTACATGTTCACACACATACATTTTTTCTTTTAAGTAGTTATGCTTTATTTTATACAGTGTACTGTAGAGATACTTAAGCTGGCTGTGTATAGCGTACCATGCTATTGTGGGATTCTGTGTAGGCCTGTTGATACTGATGAAAAAGTGAGTAATTTACTGCACCTTGTCATACCTGGGCTAGTTCAATTTTCTCTGTGGTGTACTATGTGCTGTGATGGAAGTAGACCCTAATGAGGGACTGGTGACTCAGCATGCCTAAGTTTGTAGCCTAGCTGATAAAACTTGTAGTGCATTGTCATGACTGGTCGTGTTTCATAATATGTCTTAAACTGTCTCAATAAGTAAGTTTCGGAGACAATGCACTACGTATTAATTATTTTTGTGTTCTGAGCATGTGTACTTTGTGGAATTGTTCTGAAGTGAAGTTGTGAATATTTATTGGGACAGAGAAGCAATACAGAACTATGAGGGCAGGGACTTTAGGAGGACAGAGTAACCAAGATTGGCAAGTTGTTAACCCAGAAAAATCTATCTAGAGAAATTTAATCGTAAGTGATCATTAGTAAGGGAAAGCAGTAATGTTAGAAGACCAGTAGATGATATTTCTAATTCACTTGAATTTTAACTAAAAATAATGGGAAGCAAAAGTCAGAATGAATTTGAACATTAAAATAATCTTCTAAGCAGTGAGTCCTATTTGATTGTCAAGTAGTGTTTAAGGGTGAAATTTAGACAACTTTATCAGAAATCGCCTTGTTTTGATTGAGCTTAACCATGTATGTCTTCTCCATTTCTAATAAGATCATGTGATTCATCATTCCTTAGTGAAGCCTGTGGTTTGTGTGCTACCATGTGTATTAACAGCAGGCTGTCCAGACAGAGCACAAAACAAGGAAGTGAAAGAGAAACAATATTTCTTTGAAGAAATTTGACGTAATATNGGAACAAGAATCAGGGAGAAATGGAAACACAGAAAGGGAACAGCAGTCATGAAGAAGAATTAAGAGCTGGAGGAGGGGGAGAAACAGTACTAATTCAGATGAACCAAGGATCAAAGAGACAGGAAAATGGACAGAAGGTAAATATATGACAGAAAGGGATAAAAATAGCACCAGAACAGAAATATTAAAAAAACAGCAAGGGAAAGGGCAAAGAATCATGCAGAGGCATTTATAAAGACAATATGTTTTCTGTTTAGTGGCAAACTTTGTGAATATGGAACCATTTTGGCATATGGAAACATTTCTTTTGACCTGCTTAAAGTATATTGATTATGGTAACTGAATTTCTTTCTGTTAGTTGTAGGCCACTGTGATTTCCTATTGACTACTGTAACTGTTTTTAGGTTGCCTTGCTGACTGTTTGGTGGGGAATAAAGGTGGACAAATTGATTCCTGGATGTCAGCCCAGTAATTCAGAATCGGAAGGAAGGAGTACCATGTTGAACTGAAATTTTCTGGGAACTTGAAAGATGCATAGTGAACTTTCTTACACTGGAACATATCCAGGATTCAGAGCTGAATACCCCACAAGCCTTAGAAAAAAAATATGCTGGGGAAGGGGAGAGTAATCAGAAGCTGGCAAGACTTCAAGTCTGCCTCATCTAAAAGAATCATACATTTTTAGCGAGTATGATTAACTGTGGGAAAGAATCAACAGGGGAAGTAATGGATTCTTCACCTCCTCATGTCCTCTGATGCAGATTGTGTTTTCCTCCAGAACTGCATTCAAGCTATAGAGTTCAATACAGAAGAACAAATGATCCTTTGATCCTAACAGTTCTAATCTATGAATGATAACACTTGTGGTAGTAGAGGCACTGGCCCACGTGATATTTATATAATGGTGACCCATGAGGAAGAAGCACTCTCTTTTTCCTTTCCTTGATAAATTCACAGTATTAACTTCTCAACAACCGTTATGTTTTCCTGAGACTTGACAAGGCAAGGTGCTCGTGCTTTATGCCTTGCAGATCTTTCTTACTTTGTTCGCACACTGTAACACATGCTGTTTGATCTCTAAAGAGACAGCAGGAGATACTACAAAAACCTTTCTTTGAGCCGAGTTTAATGATTTGCTCTTATTGGTATCTTTACCATGTATGTTTTCACAAAGGGCTATTTTTGCCCTTGGAGATGTGCTTCAGTTCAGCACAAAAAGTAGACTCATCCTGGGATACAGTCAGTTTGAGATCTTGTTCCCACAGCGCCTATATCTATCTGGGACTGGGCTCAATCTGGCCCTCAGTCATGGCAGAAGCTGTGACAGTCTTAGGTAACACTTCAGCCGAACCAGAGAGCTTTGCTGAGTTTTCTGTATCTGTCTTTTATTAAAAGGTCGACACATGTTCCCGTTGGAGAAGATCAAGTCCTGCACCTGGAACTAGCCCAAGATATAGCACAACATTTCAACAAGAAATACGGAGAATTCTTTCCTGTGCCCAAAGCCATTTTAGGTGAGCTGGTCTTGGTTTGGTTTTTGTTTTCCCTTCCCCCTTAACTGCACTTCAAGGTTGAAGATGGGTTTAAATATTGTGGAAATAGTTTCAAGGACCAAGAAAAGGAAGCAAACTGATGCTAAGGGAGTGGAAAATTAAAAACTGACAACAAGAGACTAGAGGCTGTGAAATTGAACTCCCAAGATAGACATAAGGCTTTACAAATCCCGGGTAGAGGAATGTATGCGACGTCTGGTATTCTAGTCCGGGGGCCAGATGCGCTCTGCTGCTGCCAGTCAGCCTTGCTCTTCAAGTATTGGACCTTTAAAGAGTAGGGTCTCTGCTCCATGTTGCTAGTTCAGGAGATGTGTAAGGAACAAGGCAATTCACCTCTAGCAAGGAGAATTCTTCAGTGTCTGAGTGGTAGATGTTTACATTAACCATGCTAAACAGCTTGTAGGTTTATTGCTACGATGCTCAAAAATCTTTTAAGTGTGTTTAATACATACTTGCATATTTCAGTAAGGCTCTCTTACAGACCTTAGACTTTCCATTTTTTATCTTAGACTCAGGAAGACTTATAAGGAAAATCTTCTCAGCCATTTTTGAGCTATAAGGTCATAGGCCGGGGGNGGTGTTAGACCCAGAGTGGAGCTTAGAGGATACTAGGTTTTGCAAGCTCTGCAGTTTCTAATGAACAGTTAAATACTAAGCACTGTAATGAGGAGCTGAGTGTAGCCTATGATGCAGGCGAGACTGTTTCCCAGGAAATAAAAAGCTCAATTTGAAGGAAAAAAAAAAAAAAAAAAAAAACAAAAACCCAGACAAGACACTCCA